>PVKS010002069.1:0-125205 GCA_004027875.1 Aplodontia rufa | reverse complement strand
TCTCTCATCTGTGGATGCTAGAATATATGGGGAAGCAGTAGGGTAGAAGGCTAACCTAATAATACTTCAAATTGAATGACTCTCAGAGTAATAGGGAGATGGCTCCCTAGGATACTTGGAGGCGTAGGGAGGGGGATGGGGAGGGGGGAGGGTGTATGAAGAACTCATAGGAGACTGGAGAGTGGGAATAGGGGGAACCATCCCAGAAGCCAATGTCATTCCTCCACAAGATAGCCATTTAACACATGAGTTCTTCTGGGGGAAACTGCAACAGGTGAAACCCAAGGTGGTCATCCATGTTTTGGCATTACCCCTGGATAACAAAGTATATATACATTGATTACTGTTGGTTTGATAATGTTTCCCCCTCAATTGTATCTCTATATACTTCTAATAAAAAATAAGTTTTATTTTAAAAAAATAATGATGTTCCCCATTTATACAAAAGATGAAAAATAAAGATAGATTAGAACGCACAGTGATGAAAGAAACCATACAGCCT
Source organism: Aplodontia rufa (assembly GCA_004027875.1). Taxonomy (NCBI): domain Eukaryota; kingdom Metazoa; phylum Chordata; class Mammalia; order Rodentia; family Aplodontiidae; genus Aplodontia; species Aplodontia rufa. Next base: position 124,703 of record PVKS010002069.1, on the reverse strand, counting down.
TGCTTATTGGATCTTTTGTACTACTGGGCAAACAGTAAAAGTCCAAAAAAATAATCACTGAAAGAAAAAATGAACAATGTGCATGACAGCACTAGCATCAGTTGTTAAAATCCCCAAGTTAAAAACAGAGGGCTGGTTACGTAAATTTAATGCAATATATCCATTTTATGGAATAATAGCAGCCTCTGAATGAATAAGATGGACGTGTGCATGTTTGTGTATGAGCTGATCCCCAAGACAGGTCAGGTAAGAAAGGCAAAGAAGCACATGCACCTGCTTATGTGAACATAGACCATGGCTGAAAAAGTATACAAGAAATAGCTGACAGTCATGGCCTTGGGTATTAGGGGTAGAAAAAAATTTTTTTTCCTTTGAAAGTTACTTTAAAAAAAAAAACTTATGGGGCTGGAGTGGTGGCTCAGTGGTTTCAGGGCTTGCCTGGCAAGCAGAGGACCCGGGTTCAAACCCCAGCACCACGTACACAACTAAGTGTTGGAGCAACTAAAGCCATGTGAAAAACTAAATAAAAGTTGTTTCTCTCTTTCTCTGTCTCTCTCACTGTCCCTCTCTCTTTAAAAAAAAAAAAAACTTACTTGGCACTTTCACTATTTTGTATTATCCGCAATATTTTTGCTAATTACTTTTTTCAGTTAAAAATTAGTTAAAACAAGAGGGAAAAACTCATGCGGCACGTTGCAGTTCTGTTCTAGGAGCATCTTCTCTGTTCCTCATGTGCAGCAAGACATTGATCAAGGCACTCAGAAAAGGACCAGATCCGGTCCAATTGCTTAGTGCATACTATGTGCCAGGCACTGTGCTGGGCACATCTTGTTCTAACCGCTAAACTGGTTAATGTTTAATCCTCGCAGCCAATCAATAAGATAAGCGTTCTCACCGTTTTTTTCTTTTTTTAAATAGCAAATAAGGACAATGAACCCCAAGTAACAAACTCAAGGTCGCGATGTGAAAGAAGGGGGGTCTTTCCACCACCCCTTCTTTCTAATCGCTGTAACACCTTCTTGGAAACCTAAAAGAACCTCCCCATTGCTTCCCTGGATTCAAAATACGCTGGGTCGTTTTACTGACTTGACATTTAAATATTACTGTTAATAATACTGTTTTGCTAGGGTATGACTTTGGCCCTTCGGTTTTACTGGCAAATCATTTTCCTAGCCACACGCAGTGTTCTGCTCAGAGGTGACCAGTCTTAGTGACCTTCTTCTACTACTTTACTTTCATATCACAGGTTTTCTTCCAGGGACAGGAAACTTCATGGGCTCCAAGATTCATCCAGATCCAGCTCCTGTGCTTGCCACTACCCCGAGGGCTCCAACACTTTCTAGGTTTCCCCCTTTCGCCGACTCCGAGGAACGGGGAGGACGGGCGCGGGATTTCTCCGCCCATGGGTGCGTTAGGATCGCGAGGGTCCTGCCAGCACCTTGAGCGTCCGCGGGGATCTAGGCAAAGTGGCAGGCACCCAGCCCTGCCAGCAAGGCGGAGCGCAGCGCTTACCCGCCAGGCCAGGTCCAAGTCGAAATCCCGGGCGCGCAGGAACCGCAGCAGGAAGGAGTCCGTGAGCGGCAGCGGCGCGAAACGGGTGCCCTCCTCCCGGCCGCGGCGCCGCAGCTCCGCCAGGCTGGGCTGCAGCAGCGGCGAGTGGTCCGGCAGCGCGCTGAGCTGCAGCCCGGTTGGCGGCCCCGACCGCATCTCTGCCATGCCGGTGGCCGGCGACGCCGCTACCAGGGCGGCGGGGAAAAGCGCCGGCCCCGCGCCACCCTCCGCCCCTCCTCCGGTGGCCGCTGCCCAGCGCACACCCACCCGCCGGGTCTCCTAGAGCCTCGCCACCCGGGAGGGCCAGAGCTGCCTCTTAAAGGAACCCAAATGGTGTCCCCGTGGGCAGTGATCGGGTCTTAGTAGTTTTAAGTAGTAAACAGAGCCTGTTTTTCTCGAGGGAAGTCACCGGGGCTCAAGTCAAGAGCACGCTGTTCACAAGTTACTTGGGATGTTTAAAAAAAAAACAAACAAAAACAAAAAACACGTGCCAGGGGACCTTTTATTCTCCCTCCCTCTCTTTCTTTCCTTCCTCCCTTGAATCTTGGAGCTGGAAAGAGGCCTAGAACATCGAATTTAAAAGGCCTGCTTCTGCTGAGTCCTAACTCTTCCGCGCGGCTGGGCTCCCCTCCTCAGACTGTATCACTTTCTTCCTACAGTGCAGTTCCACGAAGCCACCAGGACAGACCCACTGCTCCTCCCCTTCCTTCCCTCCCAATCTAGGAAAACCCTTCTCAGTTCTTGGCGCCGGCCCCGTTGGTGCCATGTACAAATAAATGCCAAGGAAGTGAAAAACAAAACAGAAACAACAGGAAAAACGCCATAAACCTATTCGTTACACTGCGCCACCACTGACCTGTAAGCACAGTTCCCTTGCAGTGGCTAATCCAATGCCCTAACATGATAGAATCCATGAGATCTCATGTAAGGAGGAGGAGGCTAGGAAGTGAGGCAGAAATCTGAGAGGTCGTTGAACAGGCCTTCTCTTGACTTTTATCTGCTAAAACTACCCTAGAATTGACCTGTCCTCCCTATGGGGAGTTCATGAAACCAATTCTTGTTAAATATACAATGTGTGTGACAGGTAAATACGGGACTTGCAAAAACAAAGCCAAATCCTTGCCTTTGTTCAGAGGGTGGAGATGGAATCTGACATTTCATTCATGAAAGAAAGACCTAAGCCAGATCTAGGTGCTGGGTTCACTACTGTGAAAGAAACAGACAAAACTCTTGCCTTGGAGTTTTCGGTGTTGTAGGGGGAAAGGCAATAAAGAAGGTAAAGATGGTGATGCATGCTGAAGGGAGAAAAAGTAAAGCAGGAAATTATTGTCTGTTTATCAAGTAAACACCTGAGAGAAGTAGGTAGCTGGTCCAGGAGTATCTGAGATTGAGAGGTTACAGGCTTTGCCTTGGCTTCTGAGGGAGGAGATGAAGCATCAGTAAAGGAAATAATCAGAAGCTGATGTGGAAGCTGTCATAAATGAATGCTGGAGATTGCAAACATGGATTATACTTGGAGTGAGACAGAAGGCTAGAGGAGGAAAGTTTGATATGTCAATCTGAAAGTGTATAAAAGAGTTATGGAGACCACTTGGTGAGAGCACATAGGAAGACCATCTGATTGCCCAGGAGCTAGGCTTCAGTGGATGCATTGAGAGCATTTGTCAGGTGAAGGAGAGAGGAGGATGGGAATAAAGTACCAACAAAGACCGTTAGATGGGGGCTGGAGAGGAGGCTCAGTGGTTATGGTGCCTGCCTAGCATACACAAGGACACAAGTTCAAACCCCAGAACCACATACACAACAAAGTGTTGGAGCAATGAAAACCACATGAAAAACTAAATAGATTTGATTCTCCCTTTCTCTCTCTTTCTCACTGTCCCTCTCTCTTAAAAAAAAAAGAGAGAATGATAGGCTGTGCAAAGCATTACTTTGAACTCTGAATGATTAACAAGACTAGGAAAATCAGTCCTCTCTAACAGTTTTAAGTATTTAAAAGTAAATTAAGGGCTGGAGTGGTGGCTCAGCGGTTCCAGTGCTTGCCTGGCATGCACAAGGACATGGGTTCAAACCCCAGCACAAAGTGTTGGACCAATGAAAGCCACATGAAAAACTAAATAAAATTGATTCTCTCCTTCTCTCTAAAAAAAAAAAAAAAAAGTAAATTAACGAGAGAATTCATATAGCATGTTTCCTTCTCTTAAAATTTTATTTTTCCAAATATACCCTCTGACTTGTTTCTTGTAAGAGTATGTTCTTACAAATTGGATAGAAAGTTCAGTATGGTATCAAGGACATTACCTAACCACAGTATCCTTTAAAAAAAAAGTGGACTATAATGTGGATGCAAAATCCAAAGTTGTTATTTCTGCACAGAATAATATCAATTAATTGATTGTTATTGAACTTAATTGAAACTAGAGCCAACTTAGGTCCAGATGGTTGCGACAGGTGACTCCTAATACCACACAAATAAGTGGCAGTGAGAGCAGTAGAAATTTACAACTAGAATGTGAAGCAATTTCAATGTTGGCATTTAGTCCTCTTGTTTAAAAAAAAAGTGCATCATTAAGGGAAGAGAAAGAAAAAAGTTGGAGAAATGGTAGAGTAGACATACAAGGTATGACTCATGCATTCAAACTTGATCACTTTTAGAAAAGGAGGCAGCTGTGCTGTCTTTTGGTAACGTTTCTTGAATCTATATAAAACTTGTATTCTTGGCATGCATTTTCAAGAGATGTTACTCCAGTTTTGTTGTGAAGTGCTTCGAAATTTGCTGTGCTCATTATACTCTAGTGAACACAGAAAATGCATCCAGGCCTCCGGCATGAAGATTTCAAAAGGTAGGTGAAGTATGCCTGTAATCCTAGCAGCAGAAGGATTACAAGATCAAGGCCAGCCTGGGCAACTCAGTGAGACTGTGTTTCAAAATCAAAAAGGGCTGGCGGTAACTCAGTGGTAGAACGCCACTGGGTTCAATACCTAGTATCACAAAAAAGAAAACAAAAGACTCCAAAGAGGTTTCTAGAACTAATGGTATATTAGAGTTCTCTGTAGGAATAGAACCAATGGAATGTGTATGTAAGAAACAGTTTATTAGACTGGTCTACACAGTCAGAGGCTGGGTGGTCCCACAATGGCCATCTGCAGTAACTGCTCAGTCCAAGAAACCAGAAGCCTCAGAAAAAAGAGGAACAAATGATGCATCCCCATTCCAAAGTTAAAAGGCTTTCCTTAAGCTCCCTGGAGAGTCACTAGTGTGAGTTTGAGTTTATTTTTTTTTTAAAGATTTTTTTTTAAGAGAGAAAGACAGTGAGAGAGAGAGAGAGAGAGAGACACAGAGAGAGAGAGAATCAATTTTTACTGAGCCCTCCACATGGCTTTTGTTGCTCTGACGATTAGTCGTTGCTCTGCCACTTAATTGTGTACATGGGTGCACTTGCGCATGCCAGGCAAGCGCCATAACCACCGAGCCACTGCTCCAGCCCCGTGAGTCTTAGTTTAAAGGCTAAAGATTTGAGAATTTGATGTCTGTGATCAATAGCAGCAGCAAAAAATATATCCACTCAAGAAGAATCAAGCTTGTATGAGATTTAACCTCTTCCACTTTTTGTTCCATCTGAGCTCCCAGCTTTTTGGACAGGGTTACTCACATTCAGATTTAAGTTTATTGACATACATTTCTATCATCTCTGGAAATACTTTTATAGACACCTCCAAAAGTGTAGTTCACCAATTTTTGAGGCATCTCTCAATCCAGTCAAGTTGACAACCAAGATTAACCATCACAAATTATATCAGGAAATAAAAGCAAAAGTGAAAGGAAAATTTAGTTAGTATTTGCAACTGTCTTACAAGTGACTCTTGAAATTGTTTAGTAATTGTTCATCTATGCAGAATAATTAAGCATAACAATTTATATTATTTTCAAATTGCTAGAATAGACATAAATATTATTTATCACTATAAAATATAACATTTTCAAAGACATAGTAAAATTATGATCATGTTAAAAGATTTGTTCAGCTCAGGAGGAAACCAGGCAGGTGTTTTGCCAACTTCAAAGAAGAAATAAAAAAAGCACACATTTAAATGTAAAGGATGTTGAAGTGAATGTACAAATGGACGAAAAACTAACTGCTTCCACAGTGAGAGAGGAAGGTCTGCCCAGGCAGGACAGAATTTGCATGTTCTGAAACAAGAATTATTTGACCCCTTGCTATCAGTTATCTATCATTTACAGAGTTGTGAAACAGCTTCAATAGAATCAGAATCCAGTGACCCAAGAAGTGTCATCTAGAGTCTAGACAATGCATAATTTTCCACTGAAACACAAATTTTACCCTATATCACTTGGTGAATTTTATTTTGAAGCTTTAAAAAAATATTTATCATGAAAAATGTTAAGAATATGAAGAAAGAACAATAATGAATACCAATATACAACTAGCCTCAACAATTAATGCTATTTTGCCAATTTTATTTCTCTCCTAATTTTTAATTTTTTTCTACTCAAATTTTTTCATTAGTGCACTATAATTATACATAATGGTGGGATTTGTTGTTACACATTCATAATGCGCACAGTAGAACAATAACAGTTGTTCAATTTTCTGCTAGAACCTCCTCTTTCCCTTCCCCTCATTCCCTTCCTCCCCCCTCAGACCCTTCCCTGGTCTCCCTTCTGCGTTCATGAAACTGAGATTACCCTTTTTATTTTATTTTATTTTATTTTATTTTATTTAAGAGAAAGAGGTAGAGTGAGAGAGAGAGAGAGAGAATCAATCTTCCTTATCTTTTCATCTGGTTTTTGTTTCTCTGACAGCTAGCTGTGTATGTGGTATTGGAGCTTGAACCTGTGTCCTCTCACATGCCAGGCAAGTGCTCCACCACTGAATCACCCTTCTAGCCCAAGACTACTTTTTTTAAATAAGATGAAATGCTTTAAAGAAATACAGTATAGCATATAATTTTTCTGGTAAATACTGCAAAGGCACTTTTAATTTTTATGGTAAACAATAAGGGTTATCATCAAAATACCAGTTTCTATATTTAAGAGAAATTAGCAGGGGTTGGAGCGGTGGCTCAGTGGTTATGGTGCTTGCCTTACATGCTCGAGGGCCTGCGTCCAAACCCCAGCACCACATACACAACTAAAGGTCAGCTAAACAAGAGCCAGTTGAAAAAAATGAGTAAAATTGAATCTTTTTCTCTCCCCCCATTCCCTTCTATCTTAAAAAAAAAGAGGGGCTGGAGTGGTGGCTCAGGGGTTACAGCGCTTGCCTAGCATGCACAAATACGAGGGTTCAAACCCCAGCACCACATACACAATGGAGTGTTGGAGCAACAAAGGCCACATGAAAAACTAAATAAAAATTGATATTAAAAAAAAAGACAGAGAGAGAGAGAAAGAGAAATTAGCAACAGTTTTCTAATATTATCTATTGCCTAGACTATATTGATATATACCTGATTGTCTAAAAAAATCTATTAAATTATTTAAATGAAGAACCACATAAAATTCATACATTGAATGTTTTTGCCTTCCTTAAATGTGGAGAAAGTCCCCCTCTCTGTTTTTTCATGCTGTTAGTTTTTGGGGGTAACCATGTAAATTTTCCTTAGGATTTCCCATATTCTGGATTCATCTTATTGCTTTTTCTTGGTATCATTAAAATATTCCTCTTTTCCCTATATTTCTCATGAGTAGTAGTCAGATCTAGAGGTTTGAGTTCAATCTTAATCTGGCAAGAATGCTTCATGAGGGGACTCTTCATTGCATCAGAGGAGGTACGTACTGTGTATGTGCCCCCCACCATATTAGCAGTCTAAGATTATTTGATTTAGGTGTCTGTCTTCACTATGATCTATGCATTTTAAAATTTTCTTTGGCCCATTGCCCAAAGGCAGGAACATTAAATTTACAGAGGTTGCAAAATGGTCATTTTCCTACTCTTACTTTCTCATTTATTAAAAACTTTCTATAAATAAGAACTTTTTTTATCAACTATTTTGTTAACTTGAAATTCAGTTTTTATGGAAAATGTAAGATGAATACTTGATTGTTTTCATTAGCTGATTGGCAATATTTACTCATGTGAAAATATATCTACTCTTACATACATGTACATGGGATCGTACATATATCATATGTATCATCCATTTAAGAAAAATGCACATATGTTATCAGGTAATTGCTTCCTCAATTCTTGTCTTCTCCAAAGAAAGATTTTAGTCAGAAGACATAGATAGAAAAAGCTTTTTAAAGGATTTATGTAGGAAGTGAAAGTTCACTCCAGGGAACATGGAATGGGCCATTCCAAGAGAGGAAGTAGCCTGAGCTTTTCCATGTGGTGGGTTTTTATATTTGGTCTTGGAAACCTCCCTCCTCATGTACTATGCATTTGGGGCAGTAAGTGCAGTTTCCTGTCATGGCTTAGGCCATCTGCACTGATTTTACTATGTTGGAAGATTTCTCATCAGTCCCTAAGTGAAACCCACAAGGTGAACAGGAGGTTAAAACCAAAATGTAAATGATAATGCAGTAAACCCGGGATCACCCAAAAGATAGTGTCTCATTGCTCTGCAAATGCCCCAAAGTTGGTAAGTCTCTGATGTTGGCTACACCTGGTTTCTTCAGATTTAAGAAGACAGTATCTGACCTTAAAGGAGTCTGATTATGGCCAGGGTTTTCCATCACCCAAGGTGGAATGATCTTCACCACTCAAGATGGAGTGAGCCCTATTCTAGCTCCATCCCACTACTCATGTCTATGCATGTACCTACTCTAATACTTATACCATAGATTCAACAAAAGACATGTGAAAAGAATAGCAGCTCTGCTTGCAGTACCCCAAATTGGAATCAGTGAAAATGTCCATAAATAGTAGAAGAGATAAATTGTGATATTGTTTCAAAGAAAGGTCATCCGAGGAGCCTAAGTAACCACAAGTGTCCCTGATCACCAGTCCTTGGAATCATGCCAGAAAGATCTCAGAGGAGTTGCTCAGAGTAGCAGGCATAAGGTATAGGAAACGGGAAAAAGGAATACTCTCAAGGGAGGGAATGGAAGAGGTCAGAAAGGAGAGGGACACCATGTCCATCCTGCCCTCCTCTTTTGGGGCCCCAGTGAAGTTTCAAGATAGTCCCGCCTAGGTCCACATCTTGATTTGTCTGACAGCACTTTTCCATCAGACTTTCAAGTCCCCATGCATATGGTCTTACCCCATGGAGGGGATATTTTGCTACTATAGTGACATACTAAAGATCCAAGGCAACCTTGGGTCATTTTGACCTGTTCTGACAAGTTTTAGTTAGATTTTTTTTTCTTACAGATTTTACGGTTAGGGGGCTTTCCTTTAAATATCCTGTCTCCTTGAGTCCTGGAATATGGTTTATATAAAGGTCACGAAAATACCCCATCAGGTAAAGTGTTGTTCTTATCAGTAGGGAGGAGTCTTTTGGCCTGCATTTCTCCTACAGATAACAAGTTGTTTGCTGAGGAATGCAACACATCCTGTTGACTTAGGTCAAGCAGGGCCACAGGTAAATTGCTTTGTAAAAGAAAGGAGGTGAATGAAGATCAGCACAGTTGGCCCAGTTTATAGAATTCCCCACTTAACCTCATGTTCCCACCAATCATGTTTGTCTGTTAATTATCCGTGTGTTCATACAGAAGAATACTACATATGAAGAGAATGGACAAACTAAATGCAGACACATCACCGAAGCATAAAGTTCATTAAAGAAGACAGGCACAAAAGAATTTATGCTGTAGGTAGTACCTTGAAAGGGCACGGGAAGGCTCCCCTTCTAGATGCTTTTAGTGGAGCAAGTTAGAATTATTAAAGGGAAAATACATGATGATTCGCACTGATTTTTCCAAATCAAACTTAAGATTGTTTTGCTTTTCTAATTTTTGATTTTGTATTTTTATGTTTGTCAGAGTACACTGACAATGATATTCCTCTTTAATAATGTTATAACACACATTTCTTTTAATCCTACAATTTAGATATAGTTCCTATAATCTGTAAGATTACTGAATGCAGTTGAAGATTTTTTTTTTTTTTTGGTGGTACTTTTCAGCCTTACAATATGTATGTCTGTGGGTAGTAAAGCTTTCCTGGATAACCCAGTGTTCCTATAAAGAGCTCCAGTCCCAAAGAACCATCTTCACAGATTATGAGAACTGTGTCTAGCATTACTCTTTAGATATGAGGTGTCCCTCAAAAGTTTATGTGTTATGTATGAATTCTTACATGATCCTGGGGAACTGTGCTTAGGTTCCTGGGGGACGTAGGGAGGGAGTTAGGGAGGGGGGGAAGGGAATAGGAAGGACACCAAGGGGACCAGAGGGAGGTAGTGTGGGGGAATTTAACCTGAGGGGAACCTCTGACTTCCACAAGAAGTCCAATTAACTTGGGTCTTAAGTAAAGTGAAACATGGAACCATGGGGAACTCAAAGGGGGAAACCATGGTCTGACACCAATATTGGCTTGTTCTGTCATTGCACTTTTGTTGATTGTATGATGATGAACCCCTCCTGTTGTAAGACCATGTTTATTGAATAAAAATGTAAAAAAAAAGAAATGAAAAATTTATGTGTTAGAGGGGGCTGGAGCAGTGGCTCAGTGGTTACGACACTTGCCTGGCATTCACGAATTCAAACCCCAGCACCACGTACACAAGGAAGTCTCGGAGCAACAAAAGCCACATGAACAAATTAAATAAAATTGATTTTGTTTTTCTCTCTCTCATTGTTCCTCTTTTTTGAAAAAAAAAGTTTGTGTGTTAGAGAATGCAAGAAAATTCATAGATGAAGTGATTAAGTTATGAAAGCCTTAACCTAATCAGTGCATTAGTTTGCTTTAATTGATTAAATTAATAATGATTGTTGGCAGGTAGGCTGTGACTGGAGGAGGTGGATACTTGGGACATGCCTTTGAGGTATATATTTTGTGATGGATATGGAAAATGGCCAGAAATCAACCTTGTGAGCCAGACAGCAAAGCCCCTACTCATTGTTTCAAAATCTATTGACTAGGGTCCTTATCAGAATCTATTGACTCTGGGTCCTTATGAGAAAAATCACACTCTACCAAAACTCCTATTTTAACTAGAAAATGTGAATGTTGGCCTCTTCCCCTCTTATTCCCTCTATTTCTACCCCAGGCTATAAGCAGATGGGGCCCAGACTTCACCGGGCCCTCCTCTGCAGGTTTCTCTGGAATAAACCTGTGTTACTGTTGAGCCACTGATCTCCTCTCTCCTTTATACAACCCTTTCCTTACATTTTGTCCCTGGTATGCAGTTTCTCTCTGCTTTCTGATTGCCATGTCCCAAGTTGATTTCTTCTACCACACACTTCCACTGTGATGCTGAGACAGTTTAGGAGAGATATTAAATGACTAGGATGTCAGGATCATGGGCCCCATTCAACCATACCTAGAAGTGGGTCAGTAGAGAGCCATTTAATGGGTATGCTCAGGGCCTTCAAATGCAAATGACCATGAGGCTCACCGTTAGGAGCAACTTCTTTGTGGGGAGGGTGGAAACTAAAAAGTGGGGGTGGACACAGATGGGAACTTGGAAAGAGTTGCTACCTGTTTTACATAGTTTTTTTTCAAATGTATTTCTTTTTTTAACTTTTTTTAAGAGAGAGGGACAGAGAGAGAGAGAGAGAGAATTTTTATTCAGTTTTTTATATGGCTTTCATTGGTCGAGACTTCACTGTGTACATGGTGCTGGGGTTTGAACTCTCGTACTTGCGCATGCTAGGCAAGCACTGTAACAGCCAAGTCACCACTCCAGCCCCCTGTTACATAGATTTTTAACCAATGGTTTTGGTGCTTAGTTTCAATGCCTGTTTTACATAGAGTTTAACCAGTGATTTTGGTGATTTTCTCAATGTCTGTTTTACATGAATCTTAATCAAGGCTTGTACCCAAACCAATATAACCCCTAGCCTAACCTCCATTAGACGGTGTCCTGCTTCCAGGTGCCCCTCCGCCTTGCCACGACTCTGCTCTCCTTCCTTAAATAAATCCTACTCCTTTTTACTCCTCCTTCCCTGGTTGTCCGTGGATTTTATTCTTCAAATTTGTGAGGCAAGAACCCAGAAGAATGGCGCCGAATTCCTGGGATGAATTTCCACCACCCCAAGAGCTGCAACACCCAGCTTTTAGCTGGGGAGCTGCTAACACTATTTCGACCTCAGAAACCTGCAGCCAGCCCAAATTCCCAGTTTTAGCTGGGAATAGCTGCAAACACTAGAAGCGGACTATTTTGGTTGCTGGCGTCTGTAGTCGGCCCAGACTCCATTTGCCAAGGGAAACAGAGAATCCAGCCTCATCTCAAAAACTCCACATCAATGTTCTCCCTCACTTTGGGCCCAGAGCAATGGAGCTGGCCATGCATGGACTGAGACCTCTGAAACTGAAGGCCAAGTAAACTCTTCCTCCTCTGAAATTGCTCTTGTCAGATCTTTTGGTCACAGCGTTCAAAAAGTTGACTGAAATCTAGTTAAGGGCTCTGATCTGAGAGAATAGAAAACTTCTCTGGTCTTTTGGAGAGAACCAAGTGATTACAGCTCAGCCTGAGGTTAAGTCCCCATGGTGCCAGAAAGACTAGAATGGTTTTCCTCCTAGCACTTTCCGTTTCAAAGAAGAATGAGGTCTGAGAACCGGAAGAAACCTCTAGATAGTAAAAGCTGAGAGCCAAGAAGTAGTATAGAATCTCTCTCCTGGGGAGACTTTACTTACATAACAAGGTGTGCAGATAGTAAGGAGACCAGCTGACTCCTTCCCTTTATAAACAGAGAAAACTAATTTTCCTCAATACCCCTCTATGGTACATGTTTGGCCACTCATATGTAGGAAGATTTTGTTTAACATGTTTAATTCACATTAAATCACCCTGGGGTCCAGGACAAGTAAATACAAAGGTGCTAACCTACTTGTCATTTACTTGTCTCTGAAACAGAACACCTGACATGCATTCAAGATAAAATTCATAAAAACGAACATTAGAAAGCCAAAAATATCTTATCAAGGATATATAGTAAAAATTCAAATTCAGAGTATGGTGGTGTGAGCCTGTAGATCCTGCTAATCAGGAGGCTGGGATGGGATGATCTCAGAAAGTAGTGACCAGGCTAGGCAACATAGTAAAACCTCATATTCTTTAAAAAAAAAAAAATTTTTTTTTAATTCACTTAAGAAATGTTTTTATCTCTGGGGTCATGCAATTAGTTTGATACATGGGTTCATTTGTTACCCCCTCCTTTTTTGTTTTAAAGAGATTACTTCTTTCTTTAGAATTTTATTTTAATTTTCAAATATTATATAAAATATTTCATAAAAGTCATATGAAAAACTAATAAAATTGATTCTCCCTTTCTCTCTCTCACTGTCCCTCTCTCTTTAAAAAAAAAGATTCCTTCTTTCTTTATAATTTTATTTTAATTTTCAAATATATTATATAAAATATTAATTGGTTCCAGAGTCAAAAAATATAAATGAAGGTGTATTCAGACCTGTGTTTCCCTACTGAATTAGCTAGATAGTAAAACAGGCAGGTAGTTAGGTAATGAGCCTCCCCAAAAGATTTTTTTTTTTAATTTAAAGATCACTTCATGAAATTAACCTATAGAAACATTCCAAGCATTCCAGCTAACCCTTTGTACCAGAGGGAGGGAAAGAGCCCTTTGTCCTGGAGTGGTGGGAAAATATAAGTAGTCATGAATCTGAATAAGACTATAGGAAGGTTGCTAAAAAGGCTTCCAGTCAACAGAAGACTATTAGCAGTTACATTTTTTTAAAAAAATAAACTTTATTTCATTTTTTATCTGGTTTTCATTGCTCCAACACTTAGTTGTGTATGTGGTGCTGGGGTTTGAACCTGGGTCCTTGCGCATGCCAGGCAAGCACTCCAACCACTGAGCTGAGCTACCACTCCAGCCCTAGCAGTTACCTTTTTGAGGTATCAAAATTTAGACACAAAATTTTGATTGCATGTAGTTCAGCACCTCTAACCCCATTATTTGAAGGTTAATAGTATATATATCTAGTTTTCTTACACAAAAGATCACATAATATAAACATTTATACCTTATATATCTTCATTAACAATATTCAAGAGACTGTATTAGGGTCCCAAGCAGGAAACAATTGACACTCAAAAGAAACAGTTGGCTAGAGTTTACAGGGGGACACAGGAGACACCAACAAAAGCAGATGAGGTCCACCAGTCAGTAGAACTACAATAGGATCTAATATTGTCCTTCACCTGAAAGATCAAGAGAAGAAACCATTATGGAACCCACTGAGATCTAACATCTTAAGAGAAAAACTGTCTTCAACTATGGCCCACAGTTTCCCTTCCATCCTGTGTCTATGTCTCTTACTATGTGAATTTTCAGTACTTCTCATGAAAGATGTGATGTCCTTATCTTCAACCTATACATCTGGGCTTGTCAACAGAAAAGAGCAGCAATAGTGATACTCCATTATCATGGGAGAAGAGGTGTCTTCAAGAAGAGTCTAAGGATTTCTCAGAAGGAACTCAACCCAGGACCAAGAGGGTTCTCGCCCTACATGCTGAAAAGAAATTTCAGCTTATGCCAGTTAAGACATAGACGTTTATTTAGGAAAGTACATAACACATTCAAGGGAAAATGTGGGTGATCTCAAGAGAGATGTTTTGGGGTGTAAAGTAAGGACTACACATTTCAAGGGAGAATGTGGGTCATCCAAGAAGGAGAGATATATTTTGGGTGTTCTGCTCTTCTTTTAAGAAGATAGGTGAGTGGTGGGTATGGACAGGTATAGAGGAACGACATCAGTCTAGTGTTTTCAAGATGGTATACAGTGTCCTGGTCAATCTCAGGATCCTCAGGCTCCCACGATCTTCATTATTGAATCAGCAGATAGCACTGTAATGTTCCCTAAATTATAAGTTTCTTAAAATATTTTATCTCTTTACTAAATCTATTTATTGGGATTAATTAATAATGGACAAGTGAATTTGCAGATTTCCCATGAAATTGGGAGCAACAGGCCTAGAAGAGAGGCTGGTTTAAGGAATGACAGGTCTGGAAAGGTATGCAGAACTTCTGAGTTAAAATCTTATTTCCTTGTCTTTCCTTCATGTTTCCTTCCTACCAATTTCTGATTCCTTCTATCCTACCTCATCAGTTCTTAGCATAGGCCTCAAAAAACCTCTTCCATGTCCCTATGCCCGTTTGCATTTCTGTTATCACCATGAGAATGTGCCCACACTAGCCCTTTTGGAGGAAGAGTGATACCTGCAGCAGAGCTACGTGCCCCATCAGCTAAGCTGAAGATCTTCCAGATGAGCCAAGAGGCAGCTGATTCTCAGTCATGTGAGTGAGCTCAGACAAAAATCAGGAGAGCCAATGAGCCAATCTCAGCTCACCACAGAGATGTGAGCAATAAACGTTGTTGTGGTTCCTTGTTTTGCAACATAATTTTGGTGGTAGGTAATAGATTCACTGCTCGTATGGTTTAAATTGTTATTCAAAGCTACCTTCATCCACTGCTTATTCCATGGACCCTTTATTTTTCTACCAGTAGGACAGATAGTGTGACTCAAACATTCATTTCCAAGTTCCAGGTTCTTGATGACCCTGACTGGTTGGATGATGGAGTTTTCATTGATTGCTACCACAGATCAAAGGGCTGCAGGGTGAATTCCCTACGTTGCAAGAACAGTCCTTCTTATCCTTATTGTGTAACAGAAACCTAAGTTTCAACCTAACTTCCTCTTAGTCACTCAGAGTAATCTCTTTGACTAGTACCATGACTCCCCTTTTCTGATGGTTTATTCAGAAGAAAGAAAAGCCCCAATGGATACTGTGACAGGTTCCGTTTCTATTTTATTGAAATAATAACTGTGTTCCCTAGTGAAATAATTCTCCTTTTCAGCATTAGGACCTCAAAACTTTCTACATGAAATGTTTTGGGTGTGGTAAGCAAAGCATTTAAGTAGATTACTAGATGTAATAACGTGATAATAGCTGACCCACATTTCCTGTATCTTTGCATTTATGGCAGTGGTGTTGATGCACCATATATTGGCCATATTTTTAATTAAGGTATATTAAGGTATCCCTATATTAAGTAATATATGGTAATATGTTACCATATATTAAGGTATCGCTATATTCTCTAGCACAGGTCATCAATCTCGCAGTATATTATCTCTCAGGTGGCATTATAACTGAATTTTAGGTCAGTTCTTTGTCAATTGTTGCTTCTAATTCACTCAGCTGTTTCGAGCTTGGAGAAAATGTTTCAAAACCAGTAGGTTCTGTTGGTATGAGCCTTTTGCTACACTTTCTATGCTATAGAACAAATCTACAGTCAGAGGCAATGATGTGTGGGATACCATAGTGGTACGGTACCTGTAAATCACCCTGTACCGGTGTTTCTGAAGCCATTTGGGCAAGAAAAGCATACTTATTTCTGAAATAGCTCACTTTTCCATAAAGTTGTATTACCACTCATCCCTGATGAAAAAGGCTCAGTGTAATTAATGGACCAGTGGCTGAATTTTCTCTCCAGTGAATGGTGCCACATTAGGGCTCAGGGTTGGCTTACACTGATGGCGAGTTGGGAAAGAGCCAGATCAGAGTTAATGATGGGAAGTCCTTGTTTTCAAGCCCAGGTGTAGATGACATTCCAGTCACCACGGACACTTTGTACCCACTGAGTATGCAACAGGATACCTAGGGTGAGAGGAAGAGAACTGGCCACTGAATGGGACATCTTATCCTATCCCATCCTTTTGATTCCTGAGAGACCCCTCTGCAGTGAAGGCCTTCAGTGGCCCTTTATCTTTACCTTTTCTCCATAAATCCTTTTCAACAAAAGGCATTTATATTCCCAGTCTGTGCCCATCTCCAGAGGTACATCCAGATACATGTCCACCCACCTGCCAGATTGCCTGTTCTCCAGGGCTGTTCTTTCCAAGTCCTTTATCTGGCAAACCATTAGCCACTGCCCACAATCAGAAGAGATATGTATCTCAGGCCTTCTCTCCTCTAACAGGAAGTAGACAATTAGATATGACACCTGATTGTTGTCCTGGGAAGATTTCCCATTATTATTGTTATGGTTTGAATGTGAGATGTCTCCCAAAACCTCATGTGTGACAATTCAGGAAGGCTAAGGTGAGACGATAGGGTTATAAAGGTCTTCACCCAATCAGTGAGTTAAACCCTTTGTAGGGATTAACTGGCAACTGTAGGCTGGTGAAGTGTGGCTGAAGGAGGTGGGTCATTGGGGCCGTGCCTTCGGAGCACATATTCTGTACCTGGCTTGGAGTCTCTCTGCTCTACTCTGCTTCTCCATGTGATGCCTTGAGTTCCCTTCTCCCTGGAGCCATGATGTACAGCCTCACCTTGAGCTTGGAAGAATGCAGCCGGCCTTCTGTGGACTAAGACCTCTGAAACCAAGAGCCCTAAAATAAACTTTTTCCTCCTAAAATTGTTCTTGTCAGGTCCTTGGGACATAGCAGTGAAAAGCTGGCTAAAACAGTCACTGTGAGGGATAACTCTGAGCAGGGCTGTAATGTAGCAGTGACCCACACACAGTTGGCATCATCACAGTGAAGGGCTGCTCCTAAACTGGGCCATGTTTCTGCTTTCCTCTATTAACTAGTTATAGGGAGTCTCCATAAGACTATTCTTTTTTAAAGAGAGAGAGAGAGGGAGAGAGACAGAGAGAGAAAAAGAGAATCAATTTTATTTAGTTTTTCACTTGGCTCTCATTGCTTCAACATTTCGTTGTGTACTTGGTGCTGGGGTTTGAACCTGCATCCTCGTGCATGCCAGCCAAGTGCCGTAACCGCTGAGCCACTCACTGCTCCAGCCCCTCCATAAGACTATTAATGTGAGTTTCAGAAGAGGCAGCAAAGCAGGAGGGGTGGATACTACGGGAATTGAAGCTACATACATACAAAATTTCTGTTTCCTGGTCTCTTAGAGCCCGGGTTTGTATAGACACTTTACCTTTACAGTAGCATGCTGCTGCACATGTCCAATTTTATGGTCCCATAGATCACAAAACACAGAGTTGATAATGAGAAGTTCAGATTACATAGTTCCTTGGTGTCAGGTTCTACCAGTGCCTAATAGCAAGTGAGGAACTCATCTTTGACTGAAGTGTTGTGTGAAGAGCAGGGCATTTATGACTTCAATGAAAAACACTAGAGGTCTACACTGTGACTCTGAATACCATACACAATTCCAGCACCCTGGTGTGGATCACAAGGCCACATGACAGAGAAGTTGGTGCTGCAGATTGAACCTACTGCTCAACCCTGCCTTGCCTAATTCCTCATTAATACTAGCTGACTAGGAGCAGCATGCTCAAATGTGGTGCAGGTGGAGTGCTCCTTTATCCAAAATGCGTGGGATCAGAAGAGTTTCAGATTTCAGATCTTTATACATTTTCTGCATTGATCAGTTTTTCATTATTACAACAAAATACCCAAGGCAGCTAACTTATAAGGACAAAAAGGGGTATCTAGCTCACAGTTTGGGAGGGCCAAAGTCCACGATCAGGCAGGCCCCATTTGTTTGGCCTCTGGTGAGGTTGGCATTTCAGGGCAGGCATGCATGTAGGAGCAAGTGGTGATATCTCCAATGGAAGCAGAGAGGAAGGAAGGATGGGTAGGGCCAGACTTGCTCTTTTTATAATAATCATCTCACGAGAACTCAAGTGGCTACACAAGAACTATGTCACAATCCCATTTTCCAAAAATTCCACCACTTTCTTACAGTGTCATTCTGGGATCCAAGACTTTAATCACATTGGACCTCTGGGAGACACTTAGACTACACCCAAACCATAGTATTTTCATATACATAATGAGATATCTTGGGGATGGGATCCAAGTTGAAACTTTAAATTAATTTGTGTTTCATACACTAACACATATACACAGCCTGAAGGTAATTTTATATGATATATTTAGCATGCCTCCATTTTGTCTGTGTCCCATCACATGAGGTCAGGTTTGAAACTTCCACTTGTGGCATCATATCAGCACTCCAAAACTTTCAGATTTTCAAGCATTTCAGGTTTGAGATTTTCAGATTAGAAGGCCTTGTCTCTAGTATCTTGCCTCCAAAATCCAAGGACTCATTCAAATGTTGAGCTTTTTAAATTGTGGTGGAAAATATCAGGAGCAGCAAATCATCTCTCAGTTTAGTGGAAATATCCCACCATGCTCCAGACTAGACTGTCACTAACATCATAGCACCTGAGGTAATATGGGGTTCATCTATCCTCTGCTGTGCATCTTACTGAAGTACTTTGTTTGGTGACTAGTTCACAAGAGATGTTTCAACAGGCGAGATATTGAGTATTTTCCACTTTCAACCAGAATCCACCATCCATTCTCCTCCTGTCTTCTCTGTTGACCTTTATTGATTTCTTCAATGTGTTCTTGCCTTCTGGCTCCTAGTTGAGTTTGGCCAACAGAAGGCACTGGCCAGAGATTGGGGCAATTTGAGGTCAGGGTCTCTTTTCCCTTACAACTTCCTCATGGGGTAATAGAAATTGGCTATATTCTCTTATTGATAGCACAGTTTCTTATGGTTATAGCTATTCTCTGTAGGTGTCCCTAACAACCTCCCCATTGTCCATTCAGGCCTATATTAGTTTTCTAGGGCTGCTGTAACAAAACACCACAACCAGGTGGCTTAAACAAAAAGAAATTTCTTCTCATGACTATAAGATTTGTTCTTCTCCTCCTTCTTTTTTTCCTGGAGTCTCTCAGGAGTATTTATTACATAGAATTAGTCTTTCCATTGCATCTAATCCATTGTAAAATAAACAGGCCAAGACTTAATCTTTAAACATGCCATTGGCTAGAGACCATGGTGGCATTTGGAGGCACTGGGGATTAGTTTCAAAATACGTAATAATCTCCAGAATCACTAAATATTTCCCTTTTCATAAGGGAATATGAATAAAGCTCTGCTACCCTGAACAATGACTCTGAGTTCCTCTGGGCTTGAGGTGGGAGGTCATAGTATTCACCTTTTACTGGAAAAGTCCTCAAAGGGACCTGGTTTCCCTTTCCATCAAGGAACCCCACATCTGCGGACCTAGATCTTATTTAGATGTGTGAACTGGATAGTAATGCCTTTTTTTTTTTTTTAATACAGAAGCTCATTCTGTTTCCCAGGCTGGCCTTAGAATTCATAGGTAAAATGATGCTCCCACTTTAGCTTCCAAAGTAGCCAGAACTACAGCCAGGTGCCACCATGTGCCATTTTGTCCATTTTTGAACACTCCATACTATTCTTCAGCTATGCAGTAAGAAACACATAGATGACTAAAAATAAAAATGTTTACCCGGATGCTACAGTCTGAATGTTGACGCCCACCTCCCAATTCATATGTTGTAACCTCTTACCCAATGCAATAGTATCAAGGTGAAGCCTATGGCAGGTGATTAGATCATGAGGGATCTCCTTTCTTAAAATGGGATTAGCGCCATTATAAAAGAGGTTTAGTAGTGCAAATTTACCCCTTACACCATGTGAGGACACAGTAAAAAGTCACTGTCTTTGCAAACAGAGAGCAAGCCCTCTCCAGACATTGAATCTGCTGGCAATTTAATCCCAAACTTCCTAGCCTCCAAAACTATGAGCAACAAATTTCTGCTTTTCATGAATTATCCATTCTGAATTATTCTATTATAGCAACAAAGAGACCAAGACACTTTGGTAGGAATATTATTTCATACATTGCTGCTCAAGTAGTCATCTGAAAGTGATATCTGTTAAAAACTCAATATGAAAGTTTATTTATTTAAACAGACTTATATTATTCTACTATGTGCCAGGCACTATCGTAACCTCTTTACAAACATTAACTCATTCTCACTAAATCCTACAAAGTAGGTTCTGTTCCTCACATGTTTTAATTGAGGAAACTGAGGAAGAGAGAAGTTAAATGACTTCTTCTAAATCACACAGCTAGTAATGAGCCCAATTAAGATTGAGCTCCAGAGCCCTTACCCTAACCACCATGCTATTATTTCTCAAATGTACAAAAACCTTTCACATGAATTTAAATTGTGAAAATCAAATTATTTTAACATAAAATTGACTGATTAGGTCAATATAGCTGTCATTATGCATAAAAATAAAACCTCTGAATAAATACTAAGTATTACTAATACCAAAGATTTTGCTAGAAGCTGTGCTAGATATTTTATATACATTATCTTTAATTTCATGACAAGACTATAAGGTAGGTAGTATTACCCCTATTTAGAAATGAAGAAATTGGGGGCTGGAGCGATGGCTCAGCGTTTGCCTGGCATGCGCGTATGAAAGTTCAAACCCCAGCACCACGTACCCAACGAAGTCTTGGAGCAACGAAAGGCACAAGAAAAACTAAATAAAGTTGATTCTCTCTCTCTCTCTCACTGTCCCTCTCTCTTTAAAAAAAAATAAAGAAATAAATGAAGAAACTGAGTCTCAAAGAGTTATTACTATGAAACACAGTGTTAGGGATGTAGCTCAGTGAAAGAGTGCTTGCTTAGCATGCATGAAGCCCTAGGCTCAATCTTCAACACCATACATATGTATATATATACACACACACATATGTATAGGGCCGCTCAGCTCCTGCATGCTGGGCAAGAGGATTATAGCTAGGTCTTGGTAGTAAGTACCCATGTGCCTAGGCTGTTGGAACATTAGAAACATTGTGGTGGTTTAGAGCACTACCTTTGAGACTCGATGTTTGCCCCTGGCTACATTAAATTCTAACAGCAGCCAAAATTGAATCCTTGAATACTTTACTCAATGCATATGCATGGGTCATCGGACTCACAGAACCAAATTCTGCATGGCTCAACTAGATGTTAACAGGTGATACGTTCTTTCCTATATAGAAGCCAAAAGGCACTGGGCTTGCATTCAGAGGATCCAAGCTGGAACTGATTCTGTTTAACTAGATGCGTGACTCTAAGGAAGTACCTAGCCTTGGAGACTCAGAGTCTTCCTCTCTAGATGGGGTTCCTGCCGTTACCTCCTGAGGATGCTTTAAGAGTCAAATCAAATGAGGTAATGCATGTAGAATTATGTTGCAGGTAAATACAAACCTAGGATGACAACTATCCTGTGTTAAAGCTGTTTATTATATCAGATTCATAACATATATTTTAATCAATACACCAAAATATACACATTCTGTTTTATGACTGACATGGAACTTTAAATTTCTGACTACTCATTTGCTATTGTGCTGCTACTTTGTTATCCGTGTCCCTACCTGAGTTTACCTCAGTATCTCAGTATTTATCTGTCTTCTCTTTTCTGATTATCGTCTTTGCACTGAACAGTGACACCTAACTCTATGCAGAGTCACAGAGCCTTGTTTCGTAGCTTCTGAGGGACGTATTTTCACATTTTATATCTCTGACATTGGGACCTACCTTAATGGGCCTCTTACAACTACTGTAAGAAAGCCACAGTTGTTACATTGTAAATGTTGCTCGTGCACATCAAAATGCAGGTAAAAACTGGCAGAGAGAGTGTGAGTGACATGGCGAACGAAAGCAGAGATGAAAGAGTGATGCCACCCCTCATTCTTATGGTAAATGTTTATAATATAAAGATTTTCATTTTAAGTGTTCATCAGTGCACAACTGAGCTGCATTCAGTATCTTCAAACAGAAGGCATTCACCACTATCTATCCCTAAATTCTTTTATCATCCTCAATAAAAAGCCTAAAACCCTGAACCAGTAACTCCTCTCTTCCTCTTGTCTCTGCCTCTGGTAAGCTTGATTCTACTTGCTGTCTTTTACAAATTTGCCTGTTCTAGGTATTTCACACAAGTGGAACAATGGAATATTTATCCTTCTGTGTCTGACTTATTTTACCTAACATAGTTTTGAAGATCTATAAATGTAGCATATAGCAAATTGCACACATTTTAAAAAATTACATTCATTTTTATGGCTCAATAACAGTCTAGTGTGTGTACATGTATCTATCTATCTGTATATATGTATATAGGTCCCACACTGTATTTATACAGCACATTTGTTTATCCATTCATCTGTGGACATTTAGGTTGCTTCCACGTTTTGGCTAATACAGATGAAGCCACTATGACCACTGATGTGTTTGAGTCCCTGCTTTTACTTTTTCTGTACATATACTTAAGAATTGATTTTGTGAGTCATTTAATAGTTCTATGTTTAGCCTTTTAAGAATATGATAAACTGTCTTCCACAGAGCTTCAGTTGGTGTATTCTTTTAACTCATCACCTTAAAATGATGGGTATATGGGGCAGCAGCTCAGCAGTTAAAGCACTTGCCTGGCATGCGTGAGGACGCGAGTTCGAACCCCAGCACCACCTACACAAGGAAGTGTTGGAGCAACGAAGCCCATATGAAAAACTAAATAAAAATTGATTTTCCCTCTCTCTCTCTCTTTCTCTTTAAAACAAAAGTTATGGGTATAAACAAAAAGGTTGAGGCGCAAAGCTGAGGGAGTTGCTGAATCACGTCTTTATCAGCATTCCCAATGTCAAAATAAGTTGGTTCTACTTAATTGCAAAGTTTGCTTAGAGTACACAACCAATGGATTTGTTTCGCAGCCTTTTGACAAATGCTACATCTCAGTGCCCTAGGAAATGGTAATTGTGTGGAAAACATGGTCATGGCTGACTGAATAAAAGGGTGAAATAAAAGAAGGAATATCTGAGTGTAAAGAAATTTTGAGAATAATATGTATATATCCATATATATACATACACACACACAGAGATGTATATACCACATTTGTTTATCCATTCATGTGTTTGTGTGTGTATTAGTGGAGATCGAACTTAGGGCATATTTTTATATATGTTCTGAAAGCTAGAACTCTGCCAATTAAACTATAACACCATGCTGAGGCACTACTGGTTATAAGGTTTCTTCTGATTCTAGCAACACAATAATGGGAAACAGTCCCGGCATCGACACAACCCTGTAATCTCAGGAGGGAGGCTGAGGCAGGAAGATCACAAGTTCAAGGCTAGCCCAGAAAACTTACAGAGACCCTGTTTCAAAATAAAAGATACTTTTAGAAAGGACTTGGTATGTAGCTCAGAGATAAAAATAGTTTCCTAGCATGCACGAGAGCATGGGTCCAATCCCCAGTATTGGGGAGGGGGGGGATGAAACAAATGTGTCTTAGATTCAGTGAAATACAGTGTTTTCCTTTTTATGTATTCCTAGGAGTTATTGAGCTGTATATGATAAAATCCTTTTCTAATTAAGTTTAAAAGAGCTATTTGTATGTATATAAAATATTTAGGCAATGAGGAAGCATTGTATTAGGGTCATTTTTTCTTTCTAAGTGATACACAAAATAATGGTGTAATCACTGACATCTTAGTTTGGCTAAAATTAACTTCATTTTTATGTTTGATTTTGTTCACTCCCTAGTTTGGTCTTAAATGATAACATTAAACCCTGTCTACCAGTGTCCATATCCCTGTGTTGTTCTTCTATTTTAAATTTTAAAAAAAATTTACCTTAAATATTCTACATAGATCAACACAGGGGTATGGACACGAATAAGTCCTGACAACTGGAACCAGCTAATTCTTTCATTTAAGCTTGTTGGTGGGTTTTGACTGTGGAAGTCTTACATTTCGTTGAGCTTCAGATGTGAAAGAAATTCTGCAAGCCCAGACGATTTCTGATCTACACAGGAGTTTTATCCAATTTTTCTACTTAAAAAATGATAATAAAGACAGTATTTCCAAAACTTGACCAAACATTAGAATCATTTTCTTGCGGTTTTGTTAAGGACAGAGATTTCTAGTCTCTCTTGGAACTACTATTTGGAATCTCCAGGGAAGATGACTAGAAATATGGACATTTAACAAATCAGCAGATTTTTGGTATGAGCAGCAAAGGAATTGGACTAAATATTTTCTTAGGTATAAACTTTATAGTTCCAGAAAATTCTATCAGTCTAAAATTTGCTTTCTTTCCTATAATTTTTTTTAAGATTTTTTTTCAAGGCTGAGGCTCGAACTTGGGACCATGCGTGTGCTAGGCAAGTGCTCTTCCACTGAGCTAAATCCCCAACCCTCCTATAATTTTTTTTTTGTTTTAAAGAGAGAAGGACAGTGAGAGAGAGAGAGAGGGAGATACAGAGAGAATCAATTTTTTTAATTGAGTTTTTCACATGGCTTTTGTTGCTCTGACACTTAGTTGTGTATGTGGGTTCTGGGGTTTGAACCTGTGTACTTGCGCATGCATGGCAAGCGCCGTAACCATCGAGCCACCGCTCCAGCCCTCCTATAATGTTTTTAATGACAGCATTAAGTAGCTAACCTTATGTCTGTTAGAAAATATAAAAAGAGTCTTAGTCATGAAAGTGCTTCCATAGGATAAGTAGCTAGCTCTACACAGGCTGGGACATTGTAGAGTTAAAACAGAAAATTGCTCTAAATGGTCTGCATCCCCCAGTAAGAGGGGTAACTGAAGAATGAGAACTGAATCAGGTGTAGTGGTACCTGAAATCCCAGCTCCTCAGGAGATCA
The DNA here is from genome assembly GCA_004027875.1 of Aplodontia rufa. NCBI lineage: Eukaryota > Metazoa > Chordata > Mammalia > Rodentia > Aplodontiidae > Aplodontia > Aplodontia rufa. The sequence continues at coordinate 99,552 of PVKS010002069.1, read as the reverse complement.
TGTTAGGAGAACCACAAGCTCAACCTGGGTAACTTGTGAGAACTGTCTCAAAATAAAAATAAAAAGGGCTGGGGATGCCGCTCAGAGTGCGAGGCCCTGGGTTTAATCCCCAGTACTAGGGGGAAAAAGTTAAGAAAGAAGTTTTATATGTGGAAAGTCATTTCCTATGCTCTAGTTATTATTTAACAACAGATTAAGCCTATGAACAATGCTAAGTTGCCATATTTTGTAGAAAAATATTAACACATAATTCTCCTATTACATGAAAACCATTTATTGATTTCACACTCTGAGAATAGGAGCAAGTGTCTGTATGCCAATATTTTAGAAAGAATGAGGCATTTGCAGTCTGTTTACCCAGTGATGGCCTTTAGTACACTACCCAGTGTTGTAAATATCCAAAGACCAACTCTGGCATGTGTTTACTTAGCCTTGCCCTTTGAGATAGTTCTGGAGATCACTCATGCACATTAACTTTCATCCCATTATCCAGGTTCAAATCCTTCAAAATAGTATTCAAGTTTATACTAGATAAAATTGGTGTTTTGTGATTTTAAAAGTTTCCAAAATGCATTTCTATATAACTATATTCACACATCTTTAAGAAGCTTGCATAAACTATAATCAAATACATTAAACAATGAAATCCTATTTCTAACATATCAGATTAGAATTGGTTCAAAGAAAGATCAACCTGATTGTTGATAGGAGCACTAAGAAACCAACACTTTAACACACAGTGCAGGAGGGGGAGCATGAATTGGCATGTCCTGTCTGGATTGTTTGGCAATGTGTAATCAAGTGCACTGATGAAGTGTTTGCAATTTGACACAGAGATTTAGCCCAAGAAAAAAATTAGACAATATTTAGGTATGGCTGGGTGCAGTGGTGCATGCCTGTAATCCCAGAGACTCAGGAGGCTGAGGCAGGAGGATCGCAAGTTTGAGGCCAGCCTGGGCAACTTAGTGAATACCTAGCAACTTAGCAAGACTCTGTTTCAAAATAAAAAATAAAAGAAAGTAACAAAGTTGTAGAGCACTCTGGGTTCAATCCCCACTAACAATTAATAATAATACTACCAATAATAATAATAGTAATAAGAATTATGATACTGAAATAATATCAATAATATAAATTATGCCAATAATAATAATAGCAAACACATAAGGTTTTTTCTTTTTTTGCAGAGGCAGCAAACTCGCATTTGTCACTACATATTTAAAAGTTAAGGCCTGAAATCTCTGTTGTGGGATTCCCTAAATGGATGTGACAAGTGGGAGAAGAGGCATCCTCCTGGTTCCAGGTCCAGGAGAGCTGATAAAGCCATGTCATTCACAAGTCGGGTAGGACCTGTGGACTGCTCCATCTCGGTGGGGCAGGTACTCAGGCAGAGTGATTAAGGCCAGCACTGGTTGTCTGGCTTGAAGTAGTAGATGATTCAGTGAGTGAGTGTGGGTGACACACTGGGGGCACAAGGGAATTTCTAAGAGTGAGGAAGAGCTTTTCCAGGCATTGGACATCCAGGTAATATGATAATATGACCAATTTGTATCTATGAACAGGGGTAATCTAGAGATACAGGAATTTCCATGCATATGATAAGCTTTTCAGTATGCAATTGACAATCACAGGTGGCTCAGCAGTTACAGTGCTTGCATGGCCTGCACGAGATGGCAGGTTCAAACCCCAACACCACGTACAAAGTGTCCAAGCAACGAAGGCCACATGAAAAATTAAATAAAATTGATTCTCTCTCTCTCTCTCTTAAAAAAAAAAAAATTGACAATCATAGACGAAATACTTTTGGATTCAACTATTTCTTTCTGCAAATATACTGAGTACTTACTACATGCCAGAAACTATACTAGGCTCTGTGGTCACAAATTTGGTTTCTACCACTCTGTATGGAGACCTAATCCTTAATAGCATATTAAATTTATTTTGTTATATATAGATCACATCACCCAAGTTTTTAAATATAGGTGGTGTGATCTATATATAATTAAATAAAAAATTATTAAAAAATAGCAGTAATTCAAAAATTCCAGGTACTGCTGTTGACCAATATTATTCTGGAAAATATGCAAATAATATCATGCATTTGAGCTTTGAATATTTTATTTTAGCTATGAACACTTGTACTACATGCTTTGAACTTCAGAAAATAATCCAAGAATGCAAATTTGTTGTCTAAACAATTGATACTTTCTAAAGTAGGAATAGTGATGCACAGAATTGAAGAGAAAGCAGGTTTATGAACACATGTATAATCATAGTTTCTAATTATTATTCATGGGTATTATTCTAATATTTACCATATGGTGGCAAGGAGTAGTGGTGCATACCTGTAATCCCAGCAAAATGGTGGTTGAGGAAGGAGGATTCCAAATTTGAGGCCACCAAATTGAGGTAATTTATTCAGATCCTGTCTTAAGAATAAAAATTTTACAAAGGGATGAGGGTGTACTGTATGGTACAACATCCCAATGTTCAGTAACTAGCACTACAAAATAAATAAATAAATAAACAATCTGATATTTACCTCATGGTGATCAATAGAATAAATGCTTGCTTCATGTTAGGACAAACATTATTTAAGCTATCCAGCACACTTTTGAAAATTTCAAAAAGATATATTTCTTCATATATCTTGACTTCTAGGAAACTTAGAGCCACACTCACTGTTCAATTTATTTATTTTTAAAATTTCACTTTTGCTTTTTATGGAAATATTTATAGGGTGTAATGTGATAATTCAATACAAGTGTATCAGTGCCCAATTAAAAGTCAACTTATTTCCGGTCTTTGATTATATACTTCTAAATTTTCTTTAGATAGTCCTATGTGTTTTTTTTTTGGGGGGGGTTATTCACTTATTTCTTAATCTCCTAATTGCTAATTTTGCATTCTGGTCAACTCCCTGTGCCTCATTGGGAGGTTAAAGAAGACAACTGGTCCCATCCATACCTGTGTGCTCCTCTGTAAATGCTGCAGGACCCAGTTCACCTTTCTCTTGCAACTGGGTAGGACACGTGATTGAATTTTGACCAATGGAATAAGCAGATGTGGTTGTGTGATGTCAGCAGCCAATCAGGAAAACAGACATTGTTCTAAACATTTCCAAGAAAGCAAAGTCAAGGTTAGGGATTTAGCTCAGTGGCAGAGCGCTTGCCTAGCATGCGCAAGATCCCGAGTTTGGTCCTCAGCCCTAGGAAAAAAAAAAGAAAAAGAAAGCAAAGTCGATGCAGATTATTGCTTGCACAGGTGTTCAAAAGGCTGAGCGTATTAAAAAAAAAAAAAAAGAATATAATGATGAAATGAAGGACTAGTCATTTCAGGCAACACCTACCAACCTGTAATCCTTAGAGGGAATGGGAAGAGGTGGTGTCAACTGGGCTATTGCTGAGTCCACCAAGAAAGCCCTTTGCTGGTGCTAGATCTACTGAAAGGTCAAGGGGACACCACAAAGCACCACAGGAATCACAGGGAAGAGGCCCTTAGCATGTGCTAGGACATCAGAGCCAGGTCAGAGTGTGGATCCTGGGGTTGAGTAAGAGGCTTTACCCACAGGTGCTGGTATAGTTAAAAGACGCTCTTCCACAGCTGGCTGCTGCTGCAGCAGAAATATTCACAAAATGAAAAAGTGAATCCATTTTCCTCTCCTCCCACCCTGGAAGTGTACCAGAAACCAGCTGGCAAGGGTAGCCATGAAATAAAGCTTACAGAGTTCCCACTCCAAAAGCAAATATCCCAACACAGAAGGGACAGATGGGCACACGGACAGAGAGGGAGGAGGCAGGTGACCAGGCTGATAAGAGCCTGGAAGACCAGGCTAAGGCCTTTGGACCTTGTTATTGAAACATTGAGAAGCTTTCTAAAGAAATAGATAAAATGTCCTGGAAGCTTGGCCCTGAGTTGTAAAAATATTGAAATTAAAGGAGGAAGAGGATGTGAATATAGGCAAATTTCATTTTATTTTCATGTGACATCTTTTTAAAAAATATTCTGTTAAAAGCCATGCATGGGGGCTGGAGAGTGGTGGCTCGGTGGCTACGACTCTTGCCTGGCATGCACAAGTACGCCAGCACCACGTACACAATGAAGTATCTGAGGAATGAAAGTCACATGAAAAACTAAATAAAAATTGCTTCTCTCTTTCTCTGTCACTGTCCCCTCTTTCTTTAAAAAAAAAAAAAAAACCAATGCATGCTTACAGTAGAAAATTTGGGAAAAACAAAAATATTAATAATAGAATAATTCTGCTACCTAGAGATAATCACAAATAGTATCTAAGTTTATTTTCTTCTAGTCTCCAAATTCCTCTGGTCTATTATTATCTATGAATATATTTTTAATTTTAAAATCATAATTTTATAGTCATTTTAATCAATGTATCCTGCAAACACTTCTTTATGCGTCAGTTTTTAATGGTTGTATAATATCTATTGGAATGCCCTGTAAGTAAATAACATTTGTTAAACAAAAACCAGGACGATAAAATAGAAGTTTTATTAGCCCCCTAAGGTATTTAGCTATCAGATACCATAATTGTGAGATAACTACTCTGTAGAAATATCAAAGTAATTGTCTGAAAACTGACTTGTTGCTTTTGAATGTCTTATCCTCATCTAGAATATAAAAGGGTCAAAAGTAGAGATGAGCCAGGTATGGTGGCACTTATTTGTAATCCCAGCCACTCAGCCTCTTAGGGAGGATTGCAAGTTCAAGACTTACCTTGGCAACTTAATGAGAACATGCCTCAAAATAAAATTTTTTTAAAAGGCTGGGGATGTAGTGCAGTGGTAGAGCACCCCTGGGTTTAATCCCAGTAACAAAAAAAAAAAAAAAAAAAGGAAAAGTAAAGAAAAAGTAGAGATGAAACAAAGATTTATAAAGAGTAGATCTCTGAAGAGATTCAAACTGAGTGCCCCTGAGAATGTTGGGATAAGAGGTTTTCCCATTCTCAAGCCAAGAAAGTTGGCCTTCAGTGGGGTCACTTGAGAGCTAATAGAAGGTGTAGTTAAAGAAACATAACAGACTGGTGTTTTATTCTTGATTGAAAAAATAATAATAATAAGCAGGGCAGAGACCTGCAGGTTAGCAGCTCTAATGGCAGGAAGAGAGGAAGGCAGCTCAGTGTCACCACCAACTTGTCAGGATGGAAAGATACCTAGTGCCTCCTATGAATGAGGTTTGGGTCACACTTATGAGAGAGAAAGAGCTAGCCTGGAGCTGCTTTAAATTCCTTCCAAGAGGGGTATCAGGAGGGACCGTGTTCTGAAAGAAGCAGACCATGTTACAGACTGAGGAGTGTTAATATACACCACAAACTCAAAAAGAAAAACACGGGAGCCAAGGGGTCAGAGTTTAGTTATTGGAAATTCCTTATTTACATCAGTGGTGTTTCAACCAGAAATGATTTTGCACTCCTGAGGACATTTGGCAATGTTGGAGGAGATTTTTTTTTTGCTTTCACAACTGGGGCTGGGAATGGTGTGCGACAGGCAGAGTGCATAGAAGCCAGGTATGCTGCCAAACATCTTACAGTGCATAGGACAATAAGCTGGCTGCAAATGTTAAGAGTGCGGAGGTTGAGAAATCCTGATCTATATCACCGAAAAAGGGAAGGAGTCAGTGTTAAACACCTGTCAGAAAATCAATTGGGGTATGATTGCACAACTCTGCGAGAGTACTAAAAGTATACAGTTCAGGGCTGGAGCGGTGGCTCTGCGGTTACGGTGCTTGCCCAGCATGTGTGAGTACACGGGTTCAAACCCCAGCACCCAAGTACACCACTAAGTGTCACAGCAACAAAGGCCATGTGAAAAACTCAATAAAAATTGATTCTCTGTCTCTCTCTCTCTCACCATCCTTTTCTCTAAAAAATAAAAATAAAAAAACTTTTAAAAAAAAGTATACCCTTTAAATGGGTGAGTTATGATGTAGTGAATTACATCCCAATAAAGCTGTTATAAAGCAATGCTCATTATAGAAATAGATCTACAATAGAAAAAAAAATGTTTAACATATGTAACCAGTACATGGGATAAGCAGGAGTCATGGAAGTTAATCAGAGAAACTTCGTTTTTCTTCCACTATAAGTTTATAATATGGAAGAAATTCTTCCCTGTAATATATTAGAAATTAAAATATTTAGGGACCAAGGGTGCGGTTTTGTGGTAGCACACTTGCCTAGCATGCTTGAAGCCATGGGTTCTAGGCCCAGCACTGGAGGGGGAAAAAAAAGGTGGGGAAAAAGAAAATAAATTAGAATATTTAGTCTTATGTAATAATCAAAACCATAAATTTAATTTAAAATTTCATTAGACTCCAACTAGAGCTTTCTGCAGTTAGAAAGAGGAATAAAGTGGAAGTTTTACTCAGCAAACATCATCTTGTGTATTATAGCCCTTCAGGGTTTAAGGGGACCAAAAACCAAAGGATTAAAGATAAGGTAAACAGAAAAATCCTCACTTAACTGTAATTGATATAAGTTTATTTACATCTTATATCTTTAATGTTTAATATTTTGAGGCACTACCAGGCTGTTTTCCGAGGTGAATGGGACATTTTATATTCTCATTAGCAATGTATGAGAATTCTAATTTTTCTATATATCCTTGACAACACTTCAACACTTGCTATTACCTAGCTTTTTCAGTTATATCCTTTTTTTTTTTTTTTTTAGAGAGAGAAAGAATCAATTTTTATTGAGTTTTTCACATGGCTTTCGTTGCTCTGACACTTAGTTCGGGCAAGCGCTGTAACTGCCGCTCCAGCCCCAATTACGTCCTTTCTAATGTATGTAAAATAATATCTGATTATGGCTTTGATTGTCATTTCCTTGAAGTTGAGTATATTTTCAATGTGGTTGGAACTTTCTATCATTTTTCTAGAAAAATGTCTGTTCTTATCCTTTGTCCACTTTTAAATTGAGTTATTTCTCTTTTTGTTGAGTTGTGAAAATTCTTTATCCATTCTAGATGTAAGTCCCCCATGCAATACATGATTTGTAAATATTTTCTTCTATTTTCTCTCTTTTCACTTTCTTGCTTGGCATCATTTGAATCACCAAAGTTTTGAATTTTGTTGAAATACAATTTACTTTTTTCCTGTCATTTGTACTTTTGGTATCATATCTAAAAAATCTTTGCCTAACCCAAAGTGGTAAAAAGATCTATACCTATGGTTTAGGCATATCATCATTTTAGCTTTTGCATTTAGGTATAAGATCTATTTTGAATTAATTTTGTGTACGGTGTGAGGAAGGGGACAAATTTCAACATTTTTGTTTGTGAACATAAAGTTGCCCAAGCACCATTTGTTGAGTGTATTATTTTTACCACCCACCCTGCAACTGTCTTGGCACCCTGACTGAGAATCAACTGACCATCAATGAAAGGGTTGATCTCTGAATTCTCAATTCTATTCTGTTGGTCTATACCTATTATTATACAGGTACCCTACTTTTGTATTGTTTTATTCCGTTTTGTTTGCAGTTTTGGGAATCAAACCCATGGCTCACTCATGCTAAGAGCTCTGCCACTGAGGTACATATCTGATCTGACACAGTGTCTTAATTATTGTGATCCTGTTGCTATTCTGCGTTTCTTGCATTTCTAAGTGAATTTCAGGATCAGTTTGCAATTTCTATGAAAAATGCTGGGATTTTGATAGGGATTACATTGAATCTGTAGACTGAGCTGGGGAACATTCATGCGGAACAATATTAAGTCTTTTGGCCTATAATCATGAATTATCTTTTCATTGACTTAGGTCTTCTTTAGTTTCTTTCCAAGATACTTTATAACTTTCAGTGTATGAATCTTACATTTCTTTTGTTAAACTTATTCCTATGCATTTTATTCTTTTTATGCTATTGTAAATGGAATGTATGATGAAAACATGATGCCTTTGTTCATTTCCGGATTATCCATTGCTAGTATATAAAAGTGTAATTGATTCTTTTGTACATTGCTCTTGTGTCTTGCAAACATGCCAAACTTGTTTGCCATCTCTAATAGTATTTTTGTGGATTCCTTAGGCTTTTCTACATACAAGATCGTGTTATCACCAGAGGAGTTACTGGGAATCTCAATTCAAGACAAGGCAGGTCCTTGGCATACATGATGAAAAAAAATTCAGCATGCACCAGAGACACAGATTTATTTAGGGAAACAGATACACATTCAAGGAAGAATGCATGTCACCTTGAGAGTCAGAAGCTTTGGGGGCAAAACAAAGAATATACATTGGAGGGGAAATGTGGGCCATCTACACAAGGAGAGGCAGCCACATCTTGGTCTGGGGTGTTAATATTTGCAGAGTGAAAGTAGTTAGGAGCGGAGCTAGAATTGGAAGCAGAACAGTTACAGAATTCTATGCCTGATTTCCCTGTGCTTGTGTATTGCCTACATCATGTTTCTTTTTTGCTGGCAAGGACAAGGGCCCTGGAGAGTGGGCTAAGGATATGGGCCAAGTTGCTCAGAAGTTTTGTTTTTTGTATTTGAAAGATTCATGAGCATTTTCTGCATTCCCATGGTTCATGGTGGTTCTCTTTTGAAGCTCAATATATCTTTCTTTTTCTGTATCCTCAAATTCATATCTCAATGTCATCTGAAAATAAAAGTGGTTTTAGTTCATCTTTTCATTCTAGATGCTTTCGTTCTATTTTCTTCTTGAATTATCCGATCTAGCACCTCTAATGTTGAATAGAAGTAGTGAGAGTGGGCACCTTTGTCTTGTTCCTGATCTTAGGCAGAAAGTATTCAGTCTTTCATTTTTGGGTAGGGTGTCATCTTTCAGTTTTCTATAGGTGCTTTTTAATAGGTTAAGGAAGTTTCTTTCTACTTCTAGCGTGCTAAATATGAATATGTAGTTGAATTTTATCAAATGCTTCTTTTGGCATCTATTGATATGACCATGTGGGTTTTGTCCTTTATTGATGTGGTAATTATAATAATTGAGTAAATTTTTCTAATTTGCTAGATTTTGTTTGCTTGTGTTTTATTGAAAATTTTTGATTCTGAGTTCATTGTGCGGTATCAGTCTGTAGTCTTCTTGTGATGTCCTTGGTTTTCATGTCAGGGTAATACTGGTCTCATAGAATGCATTGGGAAGTGTTCTGTAGGATTTTATTGTTCAGTAGAGTTTATGTTGTATTGGCATTAATTCTAAGTTTGACAGAATTCACAAAAGAAGTAATATGGATCTGAGCTTTTCTTTGTGGGATTTTTTAAAAATTAATAATACAACTTTTCTACTTGCTGTAGTCTATTCTAATTTTGAATTTATTTTTTATTCAGCTTTAGTAGCTTGTGCCTTTTTAAGAATTTGCCAATTTAATCTGGGATATCTAATCTGGTAGCATACAATTGTTTATAGCATTGAATTATAATCGTCTATATTTCTGTAAGGTCTTTAATAATATTCACTCTTTTATTCCTGATTTTAGTAATGTGAGTCTTCTCCCGTTTTTCCTTGTCTAGCTAAACTTTGTTGATCTTTTCAAAGAAGCAGGTTTTGGTTTGATTGATTCTATTGTGCTTTTAAAATTTGTTTATTTCTTGATTTTCACTCTATACTTTATTTTCGTTCCTTCTGCTACCTTGGAGTTTAGCTTGATGATTTTCTAGTTCCTTATGCTAGAAATTGAGGCTATTGATTTGAGATATTTCTTGATTTTTTAAGGCAAGTTTTTACAGCCATAACTTTCCTTGCAAACACCACTTTTGGCGAAGACACTTTGCCTGATTTTGATGCTAAGCTTCTCATTTACTGTTACTTGATTTGTGGACTAACATCTAGTCCCTCCTGGAGAATGCTTCTCTCTATGCACTTGAGAGGAAGATGTTTTGTTCTGTTGTTGGGTAGAATATTTTTACAGATGTTTATTTGTTCTGGTTAAGTTATAAAATGTTCAAGCCTATTTCATGTGTATTTTCTGCCACAATCTTCTCTCCTTTATTGAAAGTCAGGTGGTGTTTTTAAATTTTTTTTCTTGATTTTATTAATATCAGTTCTAATCTTTATTATTACAATGTCTGCTCTTGTATCTAGGTCTCTCTATGTGTTTCAAGTTATTATCATAGATGTCTAGAATTATTGGGTCAAAGAGTATAAACATATTTGAAGAGTTTGATACATGTTGCTAAACCTTCTTCCAGAAAAAACCCAACTAGTTAATAAATCCACCAGAAATACCTTTGCCCATGAATCACAGTTTTTACATTACACTAAATTAGGATTGTCAAATAGATGAAGTAATGCTATATTAATAGGTACAGGGCAGGCTGAAAGACAGTAGGAGGGAGTCCTTGGGTATAATTCATCATATTGGAACTAAAGCTTCTTTTCTGTTTCAAAATACCTGTGTGTATCTTAATGACATGATTTTTTTATATATCACACTCTGTGACATAGGCTAATGTCATTGGCAAGATATATAAGCCTTTCTTTTATGAGAAAGAATACCAGTACCTCCACCTTTTAAAAAACATTGAGGTGGTCCAGTAGCCCAGCAATTCAGGAAGATGAGGCAGGAAGATCTCAAGTTCAAAGCCGGCCTCAGCAACTTAGGCCCTAAGCAACTTAGTAAGACCCTGTCTCAAAACGAATTTTTTAAAAAAAGGATGGGGATGTTGCTCAGCGGTTAAACGCTCCTGGGTTAAATCCCTGGTACCCAAAAACAAAGAAAAAACAAAAACAAAAAACACTGAAGTCCAAGAAAATATAGATAACATCCTAAGATAACATATGACTTCTTAAAAACTGTTGGCATTTTATTTATTTTCATCCTGACTGCATGTGTTAAAGCCTTTGGAAAAAAAAAGTCAAACTAATAAAGAAATGCTAACAGATAAGTTGTTGTTTCTTTGAAATTTGATTTTAATAAATATTTTATTATTTTATCAAAAACTACACATATGTAACTGATATGCAACTATATCAGCTTCCTATTGCTACTGTAACACATTGCCACATATTTAGTGACTTAAAATGACATAAATTAATTCCCTCACATTTCTGGAGGCTGGAAGTCCAAAATCAGTTTTATTTGCCTTTGTAGGACTGATTTGCTCTGGAGCACCTTAATGGAAATTTCACTTCCTTGTGGTTATTCAACTTCCAGGCCATGTTCTCTGGCTTCATCTTTCATCTTCAAAGGTTGCCGCTCTGATCTGTGCTTCTGACCTCACATCACCTTTTCTGCTGATTCAAGTCCCCATGGGTCCCTCTTGTAACCACTACTATAATCACATCAGACCTTCCCAGTTAACCCAGGAAAATCTCTCCAGCTCAAAATTTTAATTTAATCATATCTACAAAGTTCCATTTGCCACGTCAGATTCCATTCACCATCACAGGTTCCAAGGGTTAAGTCATGAATACATTAGAATGCATTGTTCATCCTATCACATCAACCTTTTGTAGACTCTTCATAAACGTGTTTCTAAGTAATAAAGTCCAGTGTGTGTTTTGGTTATTAAATCAATTTCATGCCATGAAATTACAATTTAAGGCATTAATAGTCAATTGCATTTACAGATGATACCACCAGAAAAAAAACCTGAAGAATATATTTATTTGAATAAGATAATTTTGTGATATTTGTTATGTCTGTAGCCTCTGGGTCGGAGCACACAGGGAGATTTCAAATCATGGCTTTTTCACAGTGTGTTAGTCCACTTTTCATTGCTGTGACCAAAGTATAGGGTGGAAATATTTATCTGAGGCTCTTGGTTGCAAAGATTCCAGTCCACCGTCAGCGGGTTCCATTGCCGTGGGCCCCAGGTCAGACAGAAAGAACATCATGGAAGAAGGGCGTTTCGGAGGAAAATTGCTCACATTATGTCAGCCAGAAAGCGGAGAGAGAAAGGAGAGAGGGAGAGAAGGAAAGAGGTATACAGGTTATATTATGTCTATTAAATGTTTATAATAGATCAGCACTTATATTATCACTTAGCATGTCAATTAACTTTTTATAATATTTAATAAATGTTTATTTTCTTAATATTGCATTAAATCAACACGACTCACAATGAGTTTATCGGCTTTCCTTAATCAATAGTGATACAATGAAGAGTTTGAGTAGGGGAAATAAGTGACACTTTGAACTCCAAATAGAATCAAATGCTTGAGGAAAAACAAACCAAAAGAAAATCATTGATTCCACTGTAGCACCACCTAGTGGAACGTTGGAAAAAAGCAATTCTATTTTTTTTCTAGCAGTCTTTCAAACAAGGAAAAATTAAGTCAACCAGGATTTACTTAAAAGTCAGCTCAATATAATTTATGACCACTTTCTAAAGTAACCAAGAAAACTAATATGATACATTTAAAAATATAAAGCAACTTTATACGTGTAAAACTTCTTTTATCTACTTATGAATTAAGACATACTCAAGTATTTTACAAATTTAAAAAAGGTACAAGGGATATAACTCATTCATAGCTGGATGTGGTGGTGTGCTCCTGTAATCCCAGTGACTCAAGAGATTGGGACAGGAGGATCACAAAGTTCAAGGCCAGACTCAGGAACTTAATGAGAACCCATCTAAAAATAGAACATAAAAAGAGCTGAGGTTTAACTCAATGGTAAAAACTTTCATGAGTTTAATCCCCAGTGCCAAAGCAACAACAATAAAATAAACAAATGAACAAAAAACCTCATTCATAATTCTACCACTAAAGAATACATTTCAGAGCTGCAGATGCAGCTTAGGAGTAGCGCATTTGGCTAGCATGCAGGAGTATCTGAGTTTGATCCCCAGCACCACAAAAAAATTAAATAAAATAAAAATAATATGAATATACGTTACATGTGTTTCTAAAATTTAATTAATGTATATGTACTAAATATTTACATTGTTTCAAATATTTCTTTATTTACAAACTATTGTAATAATTATCTGTATTTATACCTGTTTGTGTTCAACTACTGTTAGAACTCTCTGTAGCCACAAGTTCACATCTGTGGATTAAACCAAGCTTGGATTGAAAATATTCAGAAAAAAAGTCTTCACTGAACTGACTCAGGCTTTTTTTTTTTTTTTTTTTTTTTGCTTATCATTCTCTAAACAATATGGAGTAACAACTAATATTTGCATTATATAAAATAGTATAACTAATCTAGGGATGATTTAAAGTCTACAGGAGGATGTGGGTAGATTATATGTAAATATTGTGGTCATTTTATAGAAGACATGAAGCATCCCTGGATTTTGATATACATAGGGTTCTAGAGCCAAAGGATAACTATATTTTCTTCAAATAAACTCCCTAGAAATGAAATTGTGACAGGTTTCACAGGGCTATTCTTTATGACATCACTCCTCTCAAAGAAAATTGTTAGCAATTCTTTGGTGACTAATAGTAAGCTACCAAGAAAATCATCTAAATGACCTAACCAGCCCCAGGTATTAAGTTTATAATGTCGGAAAGAACACTTGAAGCATGTCTGAATTCAGGTTCTCTGGAAAAGGAATCTGAGATGGCAGTCGGCAGGCAAGGGGTTGTTAGGTGTGGACTCGGGAGTAGACCGGAGGGGACTGAGGGAAGTATGACTAGGCAGAAGAATTTGAACTGTGATGGAGCCTCAGTCAATCAGCTCCTGTCTGGAGCAGTGGCTTGGCGGTTATGGCGTTTGCCTGGCATGCACAAGGACTGAGTTCAAATCCCAGCACCACCTACACAACAAAACTTTGGACCAATGAAAGCCACGTGAAAAACTAAATAAAATTGATTTTCTTTTTTTCTCTATTACTGTCCCTCTCTCTTTAAAAAAAAAATATCAATAGGCCTTAATCAATGGATAGGCCTCATCAATCTCAATCAGTGGATAGGCCTCAATCAATCTCAGTGTGAGTTCTGGAGTTGAATCGCCCCTCAGATATGAGGAAAGGACATAGGCCTATGTCCCCATTCCAACCAGTAACTGGATGCAACTCATATCTGGGAAGGGTGTGTGACTTTAGGAAATGCAGCCTCCTGCTGAGGACAGTTTCTGAAACAGGACTGAGTTGTCAGAAGTCAATGGTGTGTTCAGCTGGAGGACTGGAGCTCAGCCCTGAGAAGGCCAGGGAGCTAGGCGCTGCACCGCAGCATCCACTCTGGGGAAGAAACGCTTGGGTCAGTCTTTCCAAACATGACCTTTCTCAGCTAAAGCATGATAACATCTCAACAAACAATGAATGAGTTGATATTTTATGCTTGACCATTACCTGAATGGAGGATTTTCTATGATGCCAGTTAATCAAATGATGTCAGATGTGTTATCAGATGATGTCAGAGGTCTGACATCTGTGAAAACTGAAAAACCTAACAACAACAAAAAAAATTGTGTCTGAGACAAGCAGGGTAGTGCACGGCTGAAATCCCAGCCACTCAGGAGTCTAAGGCACAAGGATTGCAAATTGCAGGCCAGTCTTGGCAACTTAGCAAGACCCTGTTTCAAAATGAAATTGAAAAGGACTGAGAATGTAGTTCAGTGGTAGAGCTCCCCTGGGTACTAAGGGGGAAAAAATTGTGCCTGAATGCAGGTTGTACCCTCTGCAAGGAGAGAGATGATCCAAAGATGGGTGCTGAGAGTTTGATTCGCATTCTCCTTGTAATATTTTTTTCTTAATTTCTTTCCAAAGCACAGATAAGCAAGTACTGGAGGCCCTGAAATTTCACTCTACATAGCAAGGCAATATGTCTCAATAATTTCTCTGCAAAATTATGGAGGCACTCATGGAGTTCTAAGCTTTATTGAGTAGGTATAGGAGGAAGTCACACCAAAAAATCAGCAGTACGTCAGAAGGACACTAGCAAACTAGCTGCACTGTTCTTATCAAATTAAGATGTCGTGGTGAAATGAGTTCTTGTCATCATTGTGTGGTTCCTTCATTTCCTCTACAGAGTCCACGTGATATCAAAGAAATTCTGCTGTTTCTACCAGGGTTTTGTCTTAAAAAAAAAAATCTTTTGAATTCCTAAGGCATCTTGGATTTTCAAACAAAATTATTTCTTCCATTTTGGAGTGCAAAGGACAAACTTAATTTTCTGTACTTATATGCGTGACATTCTGCAACTTTGGCACCGTTCTGTACAGTCATCCCTCAAATATTCTCAGGGGACTGGTTCCAGGAACCCATGGATATAAAAATTCGTGGACGCTCAAGTCCCTTCTACAAAATGGTGTAGTATTTGCATATAACCTTCGAACATCCTTCCATTAGTTTCAGATAACTCTAGATTAGTATATTAATGCAATGTAAATCCTGTGTCAATAGTTATTATGCAATATCGTTTAAGGAATAAGGACCAAGTCTGTACATATTCCATACAGGTATAATTTTTTCTAAATATTTTCCATCCATGGTTGAATCCAGAGATGCGAAAACTCATGGATACGAGGGCCAACTATAATTTTTTGGTACTTTCTCAATTTCTTCAGTTGCATTTGGATTACTGTTAATAAATCCTTGACTACATGGTTTAAACGGATCTATTTTACTGTTTCTTCGTCTTTTGGAAATGAGTCGGATCATTGTGATTTGCAAAATTGTCTTCTCTGCAGAACTTGATCTTTGTTATTTCTACTGCCAGCACATTACTGGCTCACTGTGATGTCACAGCACCCTGCGGTGCACCAGCCAGGCTTCCTTCAGCTCTCCTCAGGTTCTCATTTCCATAAACCAGAGCACACGGAAGTCAGAGCTTCTAAGCATATTCTAAACGCTTTCCAGTCTAATTCTATAAGAGAACTATTTCTCCAGAGAGGCAACATAATTCTGGATAAACCATCCTGATAAGCTATAGTACAAGTTTAATTACTTTATTTTCATACCTCTTGAATTATTTATGAGGTTGATCATTTTTATGTTTATTTGTCATTTGGTTGTTTTTGGTGAATTCTTGGCCATAGTCTTTGCTCATTTTTCTAGTATAAATGTACTTTTTTTTGCCTCTTTATTCATATCTGATCTTTATCCATTTAGCCCAGTTTTCACCAACTTGATTTATTTTTAATTAAAAAATGAGAAAAATTATAATAGATTGTACCAAAATTACTTCAAATTTAACTTTTGCAACCAAGCTCAATACTTTTCTACCACAAATTGGCACTTTTTTGACATATTTATAAATCTGTCCATAATATCACCCTTCTTCTAATCTCCAAAATTAGAATTTTCTAAATTACTTTTTGCTCATATCTTTTTCTTGGTCTGTTCAGGTTACTATAACAAAGTACCGTCAACTGGGCAGCATATAAACAACAGAAATTTATTCTCCCAGTTCTGGAAGCTTTAAGGCTGAGATCAGGTTGCCCACATTGTTGGGTTCTGGTGAGAGACTATTTTTGGGTTGTGGAATGCTAACTTGTATCCTCACATGGTGAAAGAGTGAGACAGCTCTCTGGGTTCCCTTTTATATGGCACTAATGACATTCATGAGTTCTCTACTGCCATAAACTAATTACCTCCTAAATACCTGACCTTCTAATACCATCACAGTGGGGCTGGGGAGTTTAACATGAATTTTGGGGGGATACAAAGATTTACTGTAATTAAATCCCTCCATCTCCAATCTGTCACCAAGTCCTATCATTTCTTTCCTGTGTTTTATTTTTCTCTCCACTACCTTAAAATTTCCTCTTATTGCTCAAACACTCCACCATCTAACTGGTCTCCTTGCCTCTTATCTTCCAATGGAAAAAAAAGAGAGTAATTTTTACCTCAAAGGATACTTGTTTAACTTTGGGATTAATCTCAGGCAGGGGGAAGTGAATTGTCCACATTCCAAAGAAAATGCAGGTTTTACATGTGAAAGAAGCCCAGAGACAGTATTTAAAAATGTAAACACCTAGGGGCTGGAGCAGTGGCTCAGCAGTTTCGGAGCTTGCCTGGCAAGCACTAGGACCCGGGTTCAAACCCCAGCACCACGTACACAACTGAGTGTTGGAGCAACTAAGGCCATGTGGAAAACTAAATAAGGTTGTTTCTCTCTTTCTGTCTCTCTCACTGTCCCTCTCTCTTTAAAAAAAAAAAAAAAAAAAAAAAAGATGGAAAAAAAAATAAAAATGTAAACACCTGAGCCAAAAATAAGGATCTTTAAGAGGAGAATTACACAATCAAACAATTTTCAAGTAAATTGAGCAGATTACATAATCAAAACCACTCATTTTTAAAGATAAGAATAGAGGAACTGAACAGACTGAATAATTTGTTCAAGGACATACATATTTTTTCTTACAAATTATATTATAAAATATGCATAAGCATTTTATAGTATGGTGTAATGAAGAAATAAATGATTTTATGATAATTTTATTTTATTAATGGTACGAAAATCCTTTTTGTTCTTAACTAGTAATAATATTTTTGCTGAATGCTAAGTGAATGTTTTAGTCAGCTTTTCTGTTGCTGTGACCCAAGGACCTGACAAGAACAAATTTTTAGTAGGAAAGGTTTATCAAAGGGCTCATGGTTTCAGAGTGCTCAGTTCATGGAAGGCTGGTTCCATTCCTCAGATCCTGAAGTGAAGCCAAACAGCTTGGTGGAAGGCATGGGTCCAGGAAGCAGAGAGGTCAATGCATTTCATTGGGAAGCAGAGCAGAGGGAGAAACTCCAAGTCAGATACAGAATACATATCCCAAAGGCACGCCCCGGATGACCCACCTCCTCCAGCCACAGCCTACCAGCCTACCGTGGCCGGTTAATCTCTATAGGCAATTAACTCATGGATTGGGTTAAGGCTTTTATAACCCAATCATTTCACCTCAGCCCTCCCAAATTGTCACACATGAGCTTTTGGGGGACACCTCACACTCAAACCCTAACAGTGAATTTGCAAGAATTTTTATTTGAGGTATCATTTTTTTTGACACAACTATCCAAAAGTTGAGTTATAAATTCAGTCTATTTTGATATTTGGCTGTAAAAAAGGAAAAAGAAACATTACAAAAATGTGTAAATATAATACTCGTTTTTCAATTCTATGTATTTGTTCAAAGATTTCTATTGAAAAGCAAGAATTGGGGAGCATGTAGTTCAGTGGTAGAGAATTTGCTTAGCATGCTAAAGGCCCTGGGTTCAATTTCCAGTGGGCACTAGCCCACACACACAAAGTAACCTTCCCTGAAGTCGATTAATTGTTAAGTAAACAGCGCTGTGTTCTCAAATCCTAAAAGTGTTTGTATCTCACCAGGTGTGGTCGGGTACACCTATAATCCCAGCAACTCTGGAGAAAGAGGCAGGAGGATCACAAGTTCCAAGCTAGCCACAGAAATTTAGGGACCCTGTCTCAAAATAAAACATAAAAAGGTTGGGGATGTGGCTTTAGTGGTTAAGCACCCCTGGGTTCAATCTACAGTACCAAAAAGAAAATGTTTTTGTTTATCACTGAAGTGTTTTGTTTTTAAAATTCAAAAGACAAAATTTTAAAAACATCTGTTTCCAAGTTTTCTACGTGGAGATAAGAAAAATTTTATAGTGGATACTTATATATAATCAAAAAATAAAATTATATAGTGATTTTCAAATATTTGTCAAAATGTTTTTGGTTCTTATTTTTGAAAGAAAAACTATTTATTTCAAAAAATTTTTTAATTTATTTTTAAAATGCCGTTTGAACTGACAGATTAAATGTATTTTTAAACATCCACTAGGTGGAGTAATAGTAATGGGCACATCAAAATAAAGGTCAACCAAGTTGAAATCTGTTTTTTTTTTTACAGAACTCTTTTGAAAATAAATAATATACCATGTAAAAATCATTAACTTAAAATGGATTATAGATATGAATTTTAGAGGTAGACTGCAGACATTTATATGACAATGTAGAAGACACTCTTTATGACTTTGGTTAAAGTCAAAATTTCTTTGATAGGTCCCAGTATGAATAGGTCATAACCAATAAAATTGACAAATTAGACTTCATAAAAATTAAAAATTTTAGTCTTTAAGGGGTTGGGGCTTTAGCTCAGTGGCAGAGCACTTGCCTAGCACGCACAAGGCCCTGAGTTCGGTCCTCAGCCCTGAAAAAAAGCAAAAAGAGGTAAAAATTTTAGTCTTTGAAAGATAGTAATATGGGGGGCTGGAGCGGTGGCTCAGTGATTACAGCGCTTGCCTGGCATGTGCGAGGACATGAGTTGGAACCCCAGCACCACATACACAGTAAAGTGTTGGTTGGAGCAATGAAGGCCACATGAAAAACTAAATAAAATTAATTCTCTCTTTCACTGTCCCTCTCTCTCTTAAAAAAGAAAAAGAAAGAAAGAAAGAAATATTAAAAGGAAAAAAGAAAAGCCAGGGATTTGAGCTGAGCATGATGGCTTTTCTTTATAGTCCCAACTACTCAAAAAAACTGAGGCAGGAGGATCCCAAGTTTGAGACCAGACTCAGCAACTTAATGAGATCCTGCCTCAAAATAAATGTTAAGGGGTTGGGGATTTAGCTCAGACAGAGCCCTTGACTAGCAGGAGCAAGGCCCTGAGTTCAGTCCTCAGCCCTACCAAAATAAAATTGTAAAATGGACTGGGAATATGGCTCAGTGGTAAAGTGTCCCTGGGTTTAATCTTTCTCCCTATCAAAAGGGAAGAAAGAAAGAAAGAAACAAACAAACCAAAGACTAGAAGAAAAATATTTCAACTACATATCTGATGAAGGACTTGCATATGAGATATTAAAAGAACAATTTTAAGTCAATATGAATATAATCAATCCACTGAAAAGAAGAAAATGATTGGACATTTTACGGCAGAAGAAATGTGGATGACAAATAAGTACATGAAAGGGTGCTGAACGTTAATTGCTAGGCAAAATAATTTTTTATTTTATTGGTATTTTATTTGCATTAGTGCATTATAATTATACATAATAGCATTCATTGTTACATATTTATATATGCATGCAATAGAGCAATATAATTTGGTCTGTTTAATTCCCCAGTGCCTCCACTTTCCCTCTCCTTCTCCTTCTCCCTCGTCCCTTTCCTCTACTCTACTCATCCCTTTTTTATTTTCATGGGATTACTTCACACACCTCTTTTTTTTTTTTTCCAGCTTCCACATATAAGAGAAAACATATGACCCTTGGCTTTCTAAGTTTGGTTTATTTCATTTAGCATGCTCTTGAGTTCCATCTATTCTCCTGAAAATGATATTTCAGTCTTCGCTATGGCTGAATAAAACCCCAAGTGTGCGCGCCAGCATGCGTGGATTTGCTTTATTCATTAATCTATTTATACTCCCCTATTCCATAGTTTGGCTATTGTACATTCTTCTGCTCTAAACATGGGTATGTATGTATTGCTATAGAATGCTGGCTTTGATTCTTTAGAAAAAATACCAAGGAGTAGTTTAATTGGGTGATATGGTATTTCCATTGCTAGTCTTTTGAAGAACTCCATACTAAATATATCATGGCTGCACTGATTTATAATCCCACCAACAGTGTAAAAGTGTTCCTTTACCCCGCCTCCTCTACAGCATTCATCATTCTTTTTGTTCTTGTTTGTTGCATTCTAACTGGAGTGAGATGAAATCTCAGAGTAGTTTTGTTTGTTTGATGTGGGGATTGAACCTAGGGTCTTCCAAATGGTAGGCAAGTGCTCTGCCATTGAGCCATGTCCCAAGCCCCTCAGAGTAGCTTTGATTTACATTTCCCTAATTGCTAAACTTTGAACTTTTTTTCATATATTTGTGGACCATTTGTATTTCTTTTTGTTTTTTTGAGAGGCATCTGTTTAGTTCATTTTCCCATTTATTGATTGGGTTATTTGGGGATTTTTGGTTTAAGTTTTTTGAGTTCTTTATATGTTCTAGACATTAATCCTCTGTCAGGAAAAAGACTAGCAAAGATTTTCTTCACTCTGCAAGTTCTCTCTTATTTTCTTTGATCTGCAGAAGCCTCTAATTTTTAATCTTTTTAATTCTTGGTATTATTTCCTGACCTTTAGGATTTCTCTTGAGGAAGTCATTGCCTGGCCTATATGTCAGTGTGTTGACCATATGTTTTCTTCTAGGAGTTGCAAAGTTTCTGGTCTCTTTCCTAGGTCTTTGATCCATTTTGAGTTGACTTTGTGCAGGGTGAGAGATAGGAATCAAGTTGTAGCTGAGCAAAATAAATTAAAATCACAGTGAGATACCTTTACACAGATATTAAAATATCTAAAATTAAACAGGCTCATATTAATAAATATTATTTGATATGCAGCTATCAAAACTCTTATAAGCTTCTGCTGGAATGCAAAATAGTACTGCTAATTTAGAAAAAACAGTTCAGTAATTCTCATAAACTCAATAAAATACTTACCATACAACATAGCAGTTTTATGTACTTACACAAGAGAGATGAAAACACAATAAAGATCTATAGGTGAATGCTTATTCATAGTAGCCTAGATCTGTGGGAGAAAATGAAATGTCATCAACTAACAAATATATAAACAAATTGTGGTTCATCTTTACAATGGAATACTATTCAGCAGTAAGGAGAGATGAAACACCAA
Source organism: Aplodontia rufa (assembly GCA_004027875.1). NCBI lineage: Eukaryota > Metazoa > Chordata > Mammalia > Rodentia > Aplodontiidae > Aplodontia > Aplodontia rufa. Next base: position 78,057 of record PVKS010002069.1, on the reverse strand, counting down.
TAGATCAACAACATGTATGAATTTCAACAGCATCACAAATGATGCTACAACCTACATTCACACACCATTCTGCAAATATATATGTATATGCATATATATGCGTGTATATGTGTATATATATATATAGAAAGAATTATATACAAGTATATAAAATAATGTATAATCAGAAGGGGAATTGTTAGGTCAAAGGACTTGCATGTTTGTAAAGTGATAGATATTTCTAAAGTTTCTTCATTAGGGTCTATACCAATTTACACTCCTATGAGCAATATAGAGGGTGCCTATGTCCTCACAACCTGAAGATAGCATGCAGAATTTTTGAATTTTTGCTCATCTAATAGGGAGATGGCATCTCATCATAGATTAATTAGCATTTCTCTTCACATAGAAGCTCTGGTATGTTACCTGTTACTTTAAATGATCCTACACATACCCTAAGGGGCTCATACATCACTTACTACAGTACTCCAAAACTTTCACACAATTTACACCTCCCTGCTAGGAATGCCCTCAGCCACTGGTTTTGCCTGGTGAAGGTGAACCCCTGTTTATCCCTCAAAACTCTGGCCATATCTGTGAAGTTTTTGTTGCTTCTCTCAGAATGGATAACATTGCTTTCCTATGAACTACTATAGTGTTTTGTGTCTACCACCTGCATTTGATGGTGAATTATAATTACTGGTGCTCCTCGATTCACTGTGAGCTCCTGGGCATATTGGAGGGTTTACATAAGTTTCCTAAGACAAGGGCTGCAATTCATTGAACTCTCTATCCTCAGAAGGCACAAAATAAGACTACAATAAATGAGCACTGAACTGAAAGGAATGATCTGTGCAGAAACAAACATGCTTCTGTAAACACATATGCATGAATGAGTGTACATCTATGAAAGAAATGTTCTGATGAATAAAATGCCATGATTCTGTATCTAATGATGATTTGTCTCAAACCTTCCTCCCTGGGAACTTACACTTTGAAAACTAAAATTTGTGTCATCTGACAAGTAGTCCACTGAGATCCAGAAACAGTGGAATAAGAGAGTCAAACATCCCCCCCCCAAATATTAGGTTCTACTTGTTTGTATTGAACAAGAAGGACCAGATCATATGAAATGTTGGCATGGAAATAATTATTTTCCTTCATGAAGCTTAGAGTCGGGGAAAATCCTTCTGGTGGAGCCATAAAACAAGATCTGTAGTGTTAGAATGTGTAGCAGATACCCCAAAGTGAAGCAGGTGTCTGGACTGTGCCGCTCAGAGGTCCTGGGTTGCACCCCTAGTGTGGGTAGCTTAGCCTCTCTTCTAAGAGTATTAGAGAAGGCCTTACATCACGAATCCTATACCATATGCACACTAACCTGGGTCTGAAGTACCAGGAAAACTACTCATTATCTATTCACCAAAGAGTACACAGGTGCAATATCTGAAAATAAATTTTGTACATCAACACCTCACAAAGTCAATGGAGAGGCTGACTGTCTTAAATCCATGGTCAAAACAGAAACTTCTGCAAAAATTGTGAATTTTAACTTAACAAAAACAAGAAGCATGTCTTTAAGAACCATGGCTGCTCCTAAAGAATCAAAATAAGGGGAGTCAGAAGAGAATTACCATATGTTATTTAGCAAATATTTATTAATAGCCATGCGTTGGACATCATGTTAGGCAAAATGAATAAAAAGTTGAATAAAATATAGTTCGACCTTATAATAGCTTACAATCTAGGTGGGAGGGCAAGAAAACAGTAGCATCATATAGCTCTACATTGCCTTTCAATCCAAAGCACTGTCACATATTGCAATTTCGTTGCTCTGTCCTCTTTGCACAGTTCTGGAAAGTGAAAACCAACAGCAAAATACAAAATGCTATGGAGGTTTAAAGGAAAGGGACTCCTTGTAGGTAGGTGGTAGCGAGGGGTGGGAAATGAAGACTCCATGGAGAATGAAGCATTTTGTGTGAGCTTTGAAAGGTAGATATATCTTAATAGACATTGATAGGTGGTGATAATTATAGAAATGACCATGCCCAGGACATCAAGTCAAGAGAACACTATGGAAAATTTTGTGGGAAGCATCAGGCTGCAAGAGGGGAGCGGAGGAAAATAAGCCTGAAAATATAGATTCAGGACTGTTTGCTTGACTTCCTTAGATTTTAGGGAGATAAATAAAATAAATGAATTTTTTATTTTGATATGAGGTAGAGAGAGATCAGACGTAACTGAACACTGTGAAAGGGTGGGCCATAGGCATCTTAACACTCCTTCAAGAAAGTTCTTCACTTATCTGAAGCTATCCCACTAGATTCACATCAAGTTTACTTCACCTTTTATTTCTTCCTCCAAAAATCTCATTAGGAGCACCCTTTTGTAATCAAGCCCCTAATCTCCAATTTACATATATATCTTCTGTTTCCTATTCTCTTTCAAATAGCAGTTGTCTGATGAATTATGAAAATTTGACTTTTCCTTTTATTCATTTGTTTATGTTTTTGTTTTTCTGTTATAAGCAGGAAGTGTTTTAATAAAGCAAACCTAGATCTGGGGATGTGTCTTAGTGTTAAGAATGTTTGCCTACCATACCTGAGGCTGTGGGTTCAATCCCCAACACCACCAAAAAAGTAAAAGTAAATTTAAAAAATGCAAACCCATTTTTTGTAATAAAATGTTATATCAATACCTTAATTGCATATTTCAAGATTCTTTTATAGAAAGCATAGGTATTCTTTTTCTAAAATTTAATATTATGCTTGTTCTTTCAATGTACCATTGTTGGACACATAGATTTTTTTCAAATTTTTGAAATGACAAACAAGAACAGCTAAAACTAAATGAGAATAAGCTAGTATTAAAAAGTGCCATTGGATATTTTAAAAAGTGCCATTGGGAAGAAAAAGAAAGGAAACAGAAAAACAGGCAACAATTCTCAAAGATGCATAAAACATTACAATTCCATTCTCATGACAGGTTGACCAAGTTGCTTTTCTCCAAAATATCCTTGGCCAATATTACTATATTACCATGTTGGTCATTTTTGTTACTATAAAAAACACCCGAGATAAATAAACTTATAAAGAGAAGAGGTTAATTTTGGCTCACAGTTTTGGAGGTTTCAGTTCATGACTGGTTAATCTGAAGCTTTGGGCCTATAGTGAGACAGTACACCATGGTGGGGGTGCATGACAGAGCAAAACCATTCACCTCATGAGCAAAATGCCAAAGACGAAGAGGAAGAACTAGGCTTCTACAACCCCAGTGACCCAAAGACCTCCCACGAGGCCTCACCTCTTAAAATTTCCATCACCTCCCAATAGTGCCAAGCTTGAGACTAAGCTTTTAATGCATAGACCTTTTGGGATACTTCAGACGTAAGCTATAGCAATTATACTATGTACTCAGCCCTATGCCACTCAATAAAGATGAATTATCTGATTCTTATTCTCAAGGAGCTTTACAGACACAGGCAATATAGAGTATTTCCAGAGTGCTGTGGGAACACAGAGAGAGGTATCAAACCCTGTTGGGGAGTATTAAGGAAGATATCATGGAAGGTAATAATAGGCATGAGCTCTGAAAATGAGCAAGTTAGGTGATGAAGTGACTGCGAATGAAAGTATCAAAGGATTTTCAAGTAGTGGGAACGGCAAGCACAAAGACACAAAACAAGAGTGACTATGGTATGTGGAGAGAATTATAAGGGATATATTGGACTAGGAGGTAAAATCATATGTGTATGAGTTGGTGGGAGGTAGGGGGAAGAACTTTCTACGAGAAAATAGGTTTACAGAGTGGATGAGCTTAATCCGGGTATCTTAGAGTAAGGAAAAAATTGCAATTTTAAATTTTATTTTCAGTTAATGTTTCAAGTTTTTCTTCTTGTGATATGATAATTATTAGACCTCATAACAGTACAATAATACAAGTATATGAGGTCTAAAAATTTAGGCACATTGGGGATGGATATTCAAAACTGCTTTTCTGGCTAGCGATTCAAAGAAGTTTAGGAGCAATTGTTCTAGGTGAACGGTGACCCTGAAGGGTTTTAAGGAGAGAAGGAATATGAGGACTAGATCAGAAACTTCTGCAGCAGGGTGGAAAGTGATGGTAGAGAGCAGCTCATTGGCATCAGTCCAAGTGGGAAATGATGTGAGCTGTCACTAAGGAAGTGTCCATGATAATGGTGAGAAAGTAACATACTGGAGAGATATTTAGAAGTAAAATAGATAGGGCATGCAAAACTAACACTTAGTTGGAACATACAAGATAAAGAACAGAAATAATAGAAAGAGTAGACTGGGTCCCTTGTGAAGCAATGAGAATCAAAAGTTGGGGACAAGTTTGGCACCATGGCTCATGCCTGTAATCCCAGGGATTTGGAAGGCTGAGGCCGGTGGACCACAAGGTAGAGGCAGGTTTGTGCAATTTAGTGAGACTCTGTCTCAAAATAAAAGAAGCAGAACAAATCTGGAGATGAGGCTCAGTGGGAGAGCTCCCTTGAATTCAAACCTCACTACCAGGAAAAAAAAAAGTTGAGGACCAACTCAATCAGTTCAGCAATATTACAGACTCTATATCTTTTTATAGGCCACAGTTGATAGTGTTAGTTTAATGGAAATAAACTTTAAGTTCTAAATTGCCAATCCACACAGATAACATTGTACGTGGAAATGTGCTGTTGTATACCTCTAATTCAAAAGTAAAACAAATTATCATATTCTAACCCAAGAAACACTTGAAATGCAATAAATTCTAACGGAAGTGATTTAAAGTTCTAAATTCATTTATTCTTGTAAACACCATAAACTATTGTGAAAGACAGTGACATAATTATAAAAGCGCTTAGTCTCTAAAACCTTAAGAGAACCCCCATCTGGACACAATGTAAAGCTTACAGATAATGTCTAGAAATAGGCACAGGGTGTGGGAGTGAAAATATTTTTACTCCCAGTCATTGCAAGTTAATTTGGAACATTATTTAAAATAGAATGCTATTTTAAATAATGGCTACACTTTTCTCCCTGTTTTTGACCTAAATATGCTATATTACCCTATTTTCCAGCCAAATTACCTAGAAAACAAATAGCATAATAATAATAATCTAAAAATAAAAAACATAAAATCTAAAATCTAAAAGAATGTTATAAAAATCTAATGTAATAAAATCTAAAAATATAGCTGGGTGTAGTGGAGCATGCCCGTAATCCCAAAGACTCAGAGCTTGAGGCAGGGGAATTGCAGGTATGAGGTCAATTTTGGCCACTTTGCAAGACCCTGTCTCGAAATACAGAATAAAATTTTAAAAAGTGGAGCTGGGGTTGTGGCTCCGTGGTAGAGGGCCCCTGGATTCAGTCCCCAGTACTACAGAAACAAACAAAACTTGCTGAAACAGGTTCTCTCTTATTCCCTCTGTTTATTCTTCTGCCTCTCACTTCTCTCTTCAGGGATTCTTATATTTCATTTCAGTTTTAACCTCATTTCCTCAAGGAGGCATTTACTACATCACTATAAAGTTGGAAGAATTTTGCTGTATGCTCCAGTGTACTTCCCTTTTGAAAATATTTCTTTGGCTTGCAGTTATTTTTTAGGACCTAAGTCCCTACTGGACTGTAAGCACCCTGAAGGCAGGGACACTGATTAGCACAGGATCAGCACTCAGTAAATATCAATTGAATTCAATTGAACTTACCAAATATATAAACCAGATATATTAGGTCAGAATCGCCACCTATAAATTCAGATGTCCAAGAAACATAGGTTATTGTCTACACTTCAACTTGACTTCCCCTTCCATGAAGTCATCTTAGAGGCTGGGAGAATTTTTGTCTTGGTTAATTCAGTCAGTAACTTCTTTGACAGTTATTTGTTGCTGTGACAAAATGTCTTAGAAAAATCAAATTAAGGGCTGGAGTCATGGCTTAGCAATAGAGCACTTGCCTGGCATGCATGAGGACCCAGGTTGGACCCCAGTACCATATATACAACTAAATGTTGAAAAAACCAAAACCAGATGAAAAAATTAAATGAAATTGATTCTCTTTCTTTCCTTCTCATTCTCTCTTTCTTTTAAAAAAAGTCATAAAAAAGAAAAATTAAATTAGAAGAAGGATTTTTTTTAAGAGAGAGAGGGACAATGAAAGAGAGAGAAAGAATCAATTTTATGTTGTTTTTCATGTGGCCTTCATTGCTTCAACACTTTGTTGTGTATATGGTGCTGGGGTTTGAACCTGCATCCTTGAACATGCCAGGCAAGCACTCTGACCACTCAGCCACCACTCTAGCCCCAAAAGAAGGAAATATTTATTTTTCAGTCCATGGTTCCTCAGCCTGTTGTTTTTGGGCCTGTGGCAACAAAGTATATCATGGCAGAGAAAAACTTCTTACCTCATGGCAGCCAGGGAGCAAACAGAGAGACAGAGTCAGGGTCTCAATAGACCCTTCTAGGACATGCTCTTCAATGACCTACTTCTTACAACTAGACCCTACCTCCTAAAGTTCCTACTACCTCCCAAGAGCCCATCAGCTGGAGATCCATCCTTCATCACACGGACTTTGTGGGGGGTGTTGGGCATTAAAGATCCAAGCCAGAGCTGGGTACAGGAACACAAGCCTATAATCCTAGCACTCAGGAGGCTGAGGAGGGAGGATCACTCAAGCTCAGAAGTTTGAAACAAGCCTGAAAACCACTGTGAGACCTATGAAGAAGGAGGAGGAGGAGGAGGAGGAGGAGGAGGAGGAGAATAATACCCAAACCCCATAAGTCATATATCTCTCTCTCAGACCAAGATAGCATAAAGACGCTCATTTATCCTATGTCATCTGACCTTTCAGTCATTTGAAATATCCATTTCTCATTTGGTTATTTTGAATGAGTCCAAGCAGATTTCTCTGGAGACAACCATGTTCCTATTCCACCACTTCTTTGAGTCAGGTTTTCTTACCTCTTCTCTCCCTTCTTGACTCTGTGGGACTTATTCTGCTAATTTTATACCAGCAACCAGCCCATGGTAACCTGCCCATGAGGCTGTCCAGACTCACATCTGTGAGGACACACCATGGCAGCAGCTTCCTCTGGATTTCACTGCTTCCCTGGAGTTGGGCTAGGAGGTAAGTCCCCTGAAGTGAGGAAGTGGGGACTCAGCCCAGCCAGCACAGCTTCTGAGGCCAAGGAAGGAGGATTGCATGTTCAAGGCTAGCCTGGGCAACTTAGCATGACTTTGTCTCAAAATAAAAATAAAAGCGGGTGAGGATGTAGACTACCCCTGTGTCATTCAAACCCCATTATAAAACCACCTTAAAAAAAAAAAAAAGCCCTTCCTATTACTGTTGGTTACAGTTTGTGATTCTGTATTCACATGTGTCCCTCTCCATTTTGCCAATGCACTATCTCTCACTGTAGCTTTTTGTTTTGTTTTTGTTTTTCTGTTTTTTTGTTGCTTGTTTGTTTGTTTTAATACTAGGATTAAATCTAGAGTCTCACACATTTTATAGGCAAGAGTTCTACCACTGAGTTTCATCTCCAAATCTTTTTTAAAATTATTTTTTATTTTGAGACAAGTCTCACTCAGTTGCCCAGGTTGGCCCTGAATTACGATCCTCCTGCCTCAGCCTCTGAAATAGCTGGTATTACAGACATGTGTTGCAGCATTTGGTTGCACCGTCACTATTGTAATGGCAAAAACAGCTGAGGTCACTGCATGGGTCCCTCTGGTCCTCTGTTTTCTAAGCCCAATGAACTTGATCCTTTTCCATTCTAATACCTTTGTGTCTTCTGGGTGTGGTGGTTGCACACCTGTAATTCCAGTGATTTGGGAGGATGAGGCAGGAGGATTGCAAGTTTGAGGCCAGCCTGGAAACTTAGCAAGACCCTGTCTCAAAATATAATTTTTAGAAAAAGAACTGGGGGAGTCAGGAGTGGTGGGGCATGCCTGTAATCCCAGAGGCTCTGAAGGTTGAGCCAGGAGCATCGCACGTTCAAAGCCAGCCTCAGCAACTTATCGAGGTCCTGAGTACCTTAGTGAGATGCTGTCTCAAATAAAAAATAAAAAGAGCTGGTGATGTTGCTCAGTGGTTAAACACTGCTGGACTCCATCTCTGGTATGTAATAAGAACAATAATTTTTATTGTTATTATTATAAATTTTTAATAATTATTATTATTATAAAATAGAAAAATCAAAAAGCCTGGGGATATAGCTCAGTGATAGAGTGCCCCTGGTTTCAATTCCTAGTACCAAAAATAAATAAATACCCAGAATACCCAGATAAGTAAATGGCTTAGAGCTCAGTAGTAAGGCATTTGTCTAGCAAGTGCAAAGTCCTAGGTTCAATCTCTAGCACCACAACAAAAAACTTCAAATCATTATCCAGCTGAGAATTTAATATTGATATGCTTTGTTTAATATTCATAAAGAAGGGCAAAAGGAAATGTTTCTCTTCACCTTCCAAAGGTTCTTTGGAATGAACTGACAAGAGGCATAAACAATAATAGAAGAAAAAGATGTGTGAACTTATTAATGGGGGGAAAATCACAGCATAGGAGTTATAAACAATGTATGAGTCTTTCAGAAAGGCCAGATGGCTTAGGCTTAAATAAACCTCTCAAGCTACAGAGAGGAATAAGGTCTTGGATAGGAAAGGGCTTTGGGTTATTCTGGAGGGTGGTGATGATGACATGCTATTGAAGGGGGAAGAGTCAGAATACACTGGTCACAAATGTTGTTTAATTATGAAGATAAAAGTTTCTAAGGCAACCTGTCAGAGCTACCCTCAGAAAAACAGATGAGCTGAACTTGGTGGGGAGGGACTGAAATCCCAGCTACTAGGTAGTCTAAGGCAGGAAGAATGCAAGCTCAAGATTAGCCTGGTCAACTTACCAAAAGCCTGTCTCAAAAGAAGAGTATAATAAGGTCTGAGCATGTAGCCCAGTTGTAGAGTAGCTGCCTAGCATGCATGAGGCTTTGGATTCAGTTCCAAGAACTGCAAAGATCATCATTATAATCATCATCATCAGCAGCAGCAGCAGCATTGTCTGCATCAACAAAAAGGAACACTTGGTTATAACTTAAAATATGTCCGTCATTATGCTTTGTCAATTTAAGTATAGTCTAGACCTCAATATTTGCTGATTCTATATTTGTAAATGTGTTTATTAATTAAAATTTATTTGTAACTCCCAAATCAATACTCCAGCACTTTCATAGTCATGGACATATACCAATGGATTTTTTTTTTTTTTTGCATCGCTGGAGGAGGCACACATTCCAGATTGATGTGAACCAGGTGAAGCTCTGCCTTCTTTTTTAGCCCCTATGCAGTAAGCATGCATTTTGTGGCCTATTTAGTGCCCCGTTTGTAACTTCTTTGTAGTTGTTTTTGGTGATTTGATTGTTTAAAATGGTTCCCAAGGACTGGATGTGTATCTCAGGGGGAGACCTAGCTAGTCCCAAGCATGTGGTAGGTCCTGGGTTGCTTCCCCAGCACTGCAAAAATGAATAACATAAGACGACTGTGATGGGTCAAAAGAGAAAATAAGTCCGTTTGATGAGTCTGTTTCAGGCAGAGGGTGAAGTGCTGTTAATTTCAAGTTCAATGTTAATGAATCAATAATTTATATTAAATAAGGTGTCTTGGGGCTGGTGGTGGTTCAGCGGTTTCGGCACTTGCCTGGCAAGCATGAGGACCCGGGTTCAAACCCCAGCACCACGTACACAACTAAGTGTTGGAACAACTAAAGCCATGTGAAAAAACTAAATAAAATTGTTTCTCTCTTTCTCTGTCTCTCTCACTGTCCCTCTCTCTTTAAAAAAAAAATAAATAAATAAGGTGTCTTTTAACAGAAACACTGTTAGCCTTGATTTACTCCTGGGAACAATAATTCTGTAATAGCTGAGTATTTGAGGTAACTTTATAGAATCTAATAGCTGCAAAGAACAAGAATCAACTGTAGCCTGGGTGCAGTGCATAGTCTCCACTCTACCTGGCCTGGCATCAGTCCCCCACTTTAGAGCTTGTTCTGTTGTGGGCACTGCTGGACTGCTCACAGGCTCTTCAAAAGAAAAATCATGCCAGGTGCACGCCTGTAATCCTAGCAACTTCCTGAGACAAGAAGATCACAAACAAGTTCAAGACCCATCTCAGCAATTTTGGAAGGCCCTAAGCAACTTAGCAAGAACCTGTCTCAAAATAAAAAATAAAAAAGGCTGGGGATGTAGTTCAGCAGTAAAGTGCCTTTGGGTTCAATTCCCAGTATCAAAATAAATAAATAAATAATTAATATAAAAAAGAATCAATTTTTTTTTTTAAAGAGAGAGGATACAAAAACTTTGGTACATATATACAATGGAATACTACTTGGCCATTAGAGAAGATGATATTATGGCTTTTGAAACCAAATGGATGGAGATGGAAAAAATTATGCTAAGTATCCCAATCTCAGAGACTTAAGGGCTGAATGTTTTCTCTCATTTGTGGAAGCTAGAACACATCTGGAAATAGTATGTTAGATGGCTAAGCTAATAATAACCTCAAAATGTATGAACTTTTACACAAACGGGGGGATCATTGCCTAGGATACCTGAAGGTATAGCGAGAGAGGCAGGGAGGGGAGAGGGATCAGGTAGGATATCTAGGAGACTGCAGGGAGGGAATATGGGGGACTCATCTCTGACCTCCACAAAAAGTCCATTTAACACAGGGATTCTTTTGGGGGAAAAGTAGAACCATGGGGGAACCCAAGGGGAGCATCCATGACATGGCATTATCCTTGGCTAACTATGTAAATATACATTCATTCTTGATTGTTTGATAATGATTCCCCCTCAATTGTAATTCCATATTCATCTAATAAAAATACAAAAAAAGAGAGAGAGAGAGAGAGAGACAGTGAGAGAGACAGAGAAAGAGATAAACAACTTTAGTTTTTCACATGGCCTTTGTTGCTCCAACATTTAGTTGTGTACGTGGTGCTGGGGTTTGAACCCGGGTCCTCATGCTTGCCAGGCAAGCGCCGAAACCACTGAGCCACTGCTCCAGCCCCTTGATTTTTTTTCTTTTCAGATTTCTCTCGCTCTTTTTTATTAGTTGAATATGGAGTTACAATTGAGAGGTAACCATTATCAAACGATCAAGAACAAATGTATATTTATATAGTTAGCCAAGGATGATGCCATGTCATGGATACCCCCTTTGGGTTCCCCATAGTTCTGTTTCCCCCCAAAGAACCCCTGTGTTGAATGGACTTCTCATGAAGGTCAGAGATCTCCTTCTGAGATGATTCCCCCATATTCCCTCCCTCCAGTCTCCTTGATATCCTTCCTAATCCCTTCCCTTCCCTCCTCCCTCCCTACACCTTCAGGTATCCTAGGCAATGATCCCCCTGTTTGTGTAAAAATTCATACATTTTGAGGTTATTATTAGCTTAGCCATCTAACATACTGTTTCCAGATGTGTTCTAGCTTCCACAAATGAGAGAAAACATTCGGCTCTTGAGTCTCTGAGATTGGGATACTTAGCATAATTTTTTCCATCTCCATCCATTTGGCTTCAAAAGGCATTATACCGTTTTCTCTAATGGCCGAGTAGTATTCCACTGTATATATGTACCAAAGCTTTTGTATCCACTCATCGAGTGAGGGGCATCTGGGTTAGTTCCATAGTCTAGCTATAGTAAATTGAGCTGCTATAAACATTGATGAAGCTGTATCTCTATAATATGCTGATTCTAACTCTTTTAGGAGCATACCCAAAAGTGGGATAACTGGGTCGTAAGGTGGTTCCAGCCCTAATTTTTTTAGGAGTCTCCACACTGCTTTCGAGAGTGGCTGAACCAGTTTTCAGTCCCACCAGAAATGTGACAGTGTTCCTCTTTTCTCACAACCCTTCTAGCATCTGTTGTTGTTTGTACTCTTCATTTTTGCCACTCTAACAGGAGTGAGGTGGAATCTCATTGAAGTTTGATTTGCATTTCTCTTATAGCTAATGATGTAGAGCATTTTCTCATATATTTATGGGATTTCTGGAATTCCTCTGGTGAGAAGTTTCTTTTTAGATCCGTAGCCCATTTATTGATTGGATTATTTGTGATTATGTTGTTTAGTTTTTTTAGTTCTTTGTATATTCTGGATATTAGCCCTGTGTCCGAGGTGTAGCAGGCAAAGATTTTGTCCCATTCTGTAGGATCTCTCTTGACACTCTTGACTAATTCTTTAGCTGTGCAAAAGCTTTTTAGTTTAATTGCATCCCATTCATTTATTCTTGACTTTACTGCTTGAGCCATCAGCCCCTTGATTTTTGTTTTTATAAACTAATTATTTTCTTAAAAATGATTTCATAGAAAATTTCTAATGGATGAGTAGAGAAAATAGTACATAATCAATCCCTACTAACACATCACCCAGCTTCAGCAATCACTAACTCTTGACCAATCATATTTTCTGCTTAATTCCCAAATTCTTTCTCCCCCTGGGATTTGACACAAAGTTACTTATCTTGTAAGGAGGGTAAAAGGAGACAGAATAATAGAAAAATAACCTATTACGCCCTGTTGGCTGCTGGGAGCCCAACTAGTGGTCAGGGAATAAGCAGGTTAGATTGAGGAGTATCCTGTGGCTTGCTTTGGATCATGATGCATACCTATGCTCCCTATGTCACAATTCCCGTGGCCTTTGTGGTCTGGGCTGCGGGATAGCACCTGGAATGGTAATCAAGGGAGAAGTTCCCCAGCCGTGGAGAAGAACAAGCCCATCTCAGAGCCTCAGCAGCAGAGTAAACTGGAAGAGCTGTGGGGCAAGGCATATACCCTGGTGGTATATGCCTTGTCTTAAGGACAAGCTGCAATTTGCCTCTAAAGCTGATCTGAGCTGAAACTGCCCAGAAAGAATTAATAGAGGGCACAGGGCTCTTTAATCTACTGTAGGCCTTGACTGAAACTGTCATCATTCAAACCCAGCCCCCAAACCACATTATATTTGCTCTGCTGCTCATTCTGGCCTTTCCAGCAAGCCACACATACCCTGGCTGCCTCTTTCTATAGAGCCAGACACAGAAGCAGCTGAGGGGTAGTGGAGAGGAAACCTGTTATATGGGGGTCATGACTTCTCTGGTTCACAGGGCTTGTGGGCTCACTGCCAGGAGGAATGTTATGAAATGAACATTGGCTGCCAGTCTTCCTCTGGAGGTTGTTTGGCCTCATGTGTGATTGGCTGGGATTTGGGTGTTGTCTTTAGGAGGGATTCTTACACGTGTAGTTATAGTTTGTACTATGAACAATTAAAGCATTTACTGGCTCTCTTCCTTTGTGTTTGTTGGTTTGTTTGTTTATTTTCTCCCCCTGAAATCCTGTCCTAACAGTTCAGAAATGGGATTTCCCTCGGAAGAAAAGAATTTTTCTGTTCTTAGAAGCTCAGGTCATTCACCTTGGGGCAGGGAGAAACATGTGCCTGGTAGATTTTCTTGAAAAACAAACCTTGTCTTCTACCCTCTCCCCCTCCACCACTGTATAGTACAAAACTTGGTTAAAGTTGCATCTGAAAACCATTAAAAAGGGAGAAAAAATAGAGAAAATGAACTCATCAGTTAACATCAGGTTACTGCAGATTACTTCTTTTGTGTAAGGATAAAAGCACAGGGAGCTTCATTTTCATGCCAATTAAAATTATACTGTCTGGAAAATTTGGCTGTCATCTCTAATCCTGATTTCTGGGAAGGTCAGATAAACAGTTTAGTTCAGCCTGGTAATGTGGAACTTAAGCATGAGTGATTCCATTTTTATATTTAGTCTCTGAGAAGAAGCTTGGTTCAAAACAATGGCTTCTTATAATTTTTATTTAAAATCAAGAAAGACAAGGCAAGATCAAGAGACTGTCATAAACTGGAGGAGATTAAGGAGATATGATGATGAAATGTAACATGGTGTTTAGGAACAGAAAAAGTACATTAGTGGGGAAACCATGGAAATCCGAACAGTTTACAGTTAATAGTATTGTACCAATGGTAATTTCCTTGCTCTAATAAATGTTCCATGGTTGTGTAAGATGTGAACATTAGGGGAAGCTGACTGAGGGAAATACAGGAACTCTGTACTATTTTTAAAACACTTCTGTAGATCTAAAATTACTTCAAAATTAATTTTTTAAAAAGAAATATACACTTTGGTCCTAAATCTAAAGTTTCTAATTCAGCAAATATGGCCTGAGTTCTAAGACTCTACATTTGTAATGAGTTCCCAGGAGAAGCTGCTTCTGGCCCCAGGGAAATACTTTGAGAAGCATTGCTTAAAGGAAACCTAAGGTCACAGGAAGTGTTCTGCTATCCTTTCCTCTTTGTAAATTCCCCTGCAGTAAACACAAGAATGAATGAGAAAGTTGTTAACCTAGGTTTCAAAACATGTTTGTCCATTTTTAATTTTATTCAAAAACATAATATAATACTTAAGGATATCTCCTTTAGAAAATGTATCAATCAATATTCAAATTAAATTTTCCATGCTTGATTCACTTACTGTGTTATTTAAAGATAATAAAAACCCTTAAACATTTTGGATTAAATACTGACAAAATACAGGAAAAGTTTAAACATCGCTAGGTAACAAAGTGAATCTGGGAAATTATTATGCACACAGTTCAGTACTAACCAGTTGTCTCTTAACATCTATCTCTACCTCTCTTTATTAGTAAGCAGCAAACTTGATTTTTGGTTGAGCACATGATCCCTCAGAATACGTTTTCCAGCTTTCCTCTAAGTGTTCTCATAACAGTATGTTTTAGTTAGTAGACAGGAGGCAGAAGTGAGAAACACAATAATTACAAAATGTTATGAAAGGAAAAAGATGTGCTGCTGGTTTTAATGGTGGATGCCTGTAATCCCAGCTATTTGGAAGGCTAAGGCAGGAGGATTGCAATTTGAGGCTGGCTTCAGAAACTGTCTCAAAATGAAAATAAAAAGTGCTCCGAACAAAATGCCCAGTGTAAGGAAAGAGGCAAATGAAGCAAAGAAAGAGGAGAGCAATGGCTCAACAGTAACACAGGTTTCTTCAGGAAAAACCTGCTGAGGGTGGCCCAGAGGAGTTTGGGACTTCCTGCTGCTTATAGCCTGGGGTAGATATAGAGGGGAAGGAAGCAAGCGAGAGCGGGAGGAGGCAAAGGTTGGAGTTTTTTGGTTAAAATGGGTCGTTCGGTAGAGTGTGATTTTTCTGATAAGGCCTGGAGTCAATTGTTTCAAATAAGGGCCCAGTTAATAGGTTTTGAAATGGTGAGTAAGGGGCTTGCTGTCAGGCTCAAATGAGTGATTTCTGGTAATTTTCTATATCCATCATTTCAGAAGACACTACCAGAGTCACAAGTTTGTTCTAAGTCAGTTTGAGATCCACAAATTTCCCTAACCTCCTATATGGGTGAACTCAATCTGTTCTTCATTGGTATGATTGTTTAATTTTAATATTTAAAAAACTACCATATAGAAATCAGATGGCATTCCCTAACTCAAGGGGACACCTGTGCCATTATAAAAATTAAACCTGTTCCTAGCAACCCCACTAATGTTTCTAAAGACCTTAATGTGTATCACTCATGAATAAATGACATATCAGACCATTCCCTAAGCTTTAATAAGTTACTATTCTCCTGGTCTTCAAAGGCTGGCTGATAACACTGACTGTTTTGTACTAATAGCTTGCAGAAAATAATGTTTTGTTTCATTGTTTCCTGTTCTAGCATGATCTCTCTCTCATGTGCATCATGTCCAGTCACCTGTCAACTGCCACCATCATGGACCTCTGGACTACCCTGTTGCACAAGATGTCTAGAGACCATTAAGTCCCAGATGCTCATGAAAATATGACCCTCCATGCAACTGCCTCCCAACTTCTACTGAGGCCCCCTACATAAACCCTCTGGAGAGTTCCCCTGACTGCCACAGCCAACGCCCACTGCCAGCACGAAAAAGCTGGAATGGTCAGTCATTGCCTTTTTTACCCCCAGCAGCAGTCAAGCACCTCTTCAGATAGAAAATGGGGACCTCGGAAAATGGGATCCCACAACCCTAGACTTAAACCCTAAATTGAAACCTTTTTATTTTTGGCGGCCTGCCTCAATGGAAGGCCCCACTCACACATAGATGACCAACTCCTACTCCTGGCAAGAGCATCTAAATGAAATTTAATGCCTCCATTTGTTTTAACACCCACCTTAGCCCCCCACACTCCTTTATCCTGTTATGTCATTTCTATCTCCTCTGAGACCCCTGTCAGTTCTCCTTCCTGAGGTGCCAACCACAGTGTGGGATATCTCCAAGGCCACTATGACCACCCACCACACTCCTGTTAAAATTTCCATACAAGACCCTGCCTCTAGCTAAAGCATGTTACTTCCTATCACTTCTCTGGCTGCTTCAATTATAACCAGGGAATCTTCTTCCTAGGCAGAATTAATAATTATGTCTGTTTACGCACTAACTGGATAAAAAGTTGATATCATCGACCCAACTCATTATATCCCTTTAGCATCTGGAGTGATGGATGTAGAAAATTATCAGAAGCC
Organism: Aplodontia rufa; assembly: GCA_004027875.1. Classification (NCBI taxonomy): domain Eukaryota; kingdom Metazoa; phylum Chordata; class Mammalia; order Rodentia; family Aplodontiidae; genus Aplodontia; species Aplodontia rufa. Next base: position 61,532 of record PVKS010002069.1, on the reverse strand, counting down.
ACTCAGCCAGGAAGCAAACCCCCTACTCACTGTTTCAAGATCTACCGATTCAGACCCTTATCAGAACCTACTGTCTCCCGCCAGCCATTATCAAAGGATCCCCACCCTACAGAAAAACCCAGTTTAACCAGAAAAATGTCTTCTGTGACACTCCCCCGCCCATTCAGTCCATAAGAGATCACCTATCCAAAAGCCAAGTGGCCATTCCATTTGGAAAGTGTGTCCCTGCAACTATTGCAATAAATCTCTTTGATCTGTTAAGGTCTGAATCCTTTCTTGCTTTGCTCTGTACTCTCCTCTTCAGCTACCTTTCCTTTCACCAGGGGTTCAATCCCTGGTACAACAATAAATAAATAAATAAATAAATAAATACAAACAATTGAAAAAGAAAACAATAAAGATGTGCTTTTATTTTTATCTTGATTTCTGCTGATGGGAATGTGATCATGATGCCTGTAGTGAAGCCACTTCCACCTTGGACCATGGGTGGAAGTATTGTTACCAGGATGGCAGAAGAGCAGGATAGAAGTCAAACAAGGGGGAAATGGATAAATCTTCTAGCTTCACTTGCTTTTAGTTACTTGGTTTATGACCAATTTAAAAGACCATACTCTGTCATTAGCTTTGGCATAAATAGAGAAAAGATGTTTTTGTTTTTCTTTAAGACAGGGACTTAAATTACTCAGGCTAGCTTTGATCTCACAATCCTTCCCCTCAGCCTCCTGAGTTGCTGGAATTACACATTGTCTACCACTGAGCCGGGCAGCTAAATATAGATGGTAACAGTTGCCTAAGTTGTTTTTCAGGAATGTGAAGGGAGTTCAAAGCATTTGAATCCACCAACCCTTCACTTTGGCCTGCATACCTATCTGATAGGTGACCTTTTGTTGTCAGAGGGCCAAAACTCCACCCTTAGAGCATGCTAATGCTGCCATTTTTCTGAACATGTTTCCTGTAAAAAGATATGAAATTTGATCCTGCATATACAGACCACTATTTCATGCCTCCAAGCACCTTCCCTAATGTCTAGGACTACTCTGCTTCTTTATCCTACAGACACCACCAAACCCTATCTCAGGGAGGTAGATTTGAGACTTTCTCTTCCACCTCCACACACTTGACTGCCTTGTAAATAAATTCTCCTTTGCAAAATTTGTTTTGATGATTGGCATACTGCAAGTATGATGAGCAAAACAGGCTTGGTTTGGTAACAGAAGCAATCTAGATATCTGATACTATAGCAGCCCACTATTCTCTTCCAAAAGCATTCCGAAGCTTCTGGGACTGCTTTTGGATGAGAGAAAAACAAACTCTGTGTGTGTGTGTGTGGCACTGGGATTGAATCTAGGTACACTCTACCACTGAGCTATATTCCCAGCCCTTTTTTATTTTATTTATTTTTTGACAGTCTTACTAAATTGCCCAGGCTGGCCTCAAATTTGCAATCTTCCTGCTTCAGCCTCCCTGGTAGCTGGGATTACAGGTATGTGTCACTGTGCATAGCTAAAAAACAGACTTCTATCTTAATTTCCTGTTATTCTGGATTTGATGCCGCTTGTAGTTTAGCGTAATTTAAATGAACACAAGTAGTCATCCAGAAGTTACAGTTGTGCAGAAAGGAATTTCACTGGACAAGAGCAGCAAAACTTGGTGGCAAAAGGGGGCTTAAATCCAGCCTTCCTTTCCCCCCAAGCTTTATACTCTGCTGTGTTGCTATACCCATAGCCCTGTAGGACAGTACAATTTTGTCCACAGTCTAGACTCTAGAGCCACAGTTCCCAAAACATCTTTAACAGACTCTTTAGACACGGGAGATGGTTTTAGGTAGTTCCTAGATGTATTTTAAAAAGTTGTTAGGAGGCTGGGAGTATAGCTGTCATAGAGGGCATGCCTAGCATGCAGAAGGCCCTGGGTTTGAATATTAAATTAAATGGATTTATATTTGAGAGTAGTTAGTACTCTATTCAGCAAATTCAAAACTGATTGCTGGGAAGAAAGGCCACAAGGAAAGAGTTTATTGAGGGGCAAGAGTGAAAGAGAACAGAAGCTCATTAGAACATTATATCATTAGGCAGTATTATATAGTAGCTAGATGCAATTTCTGGAACCCAAATGACTGCTCAAATCCTGTCTCTCTGTGACCAATTAGCTGTGTTATTTGATCTTTCTTTCTTTCTTGTTTGCTTTGGGATGGGGAAAGGGAGATATGGAATAAATTTTATTTATTTTTCCATCTGGCATGTTTCTCCAACACTTAGTTGTGTACGTGGTGCTGAGGTTCGAACCTGGGTCCTCATGCATGCCCGGCAAATGCTGTAACAGCTGAGTCCATTGTTCCAGCCCCTGGATTTATTTCTTAACCGGTGTGCCAGTTTTTATAATAACAACATGCAAGATGCTATGAGAACTTAAATGATTATTATAATGCCTGATTTATAATGAACATTCAATAAATGTAGTATTATTAGCATTCTGGGAATCACTTAGCAAAGGAAGCAGAAACTAGCTGTACATAGCCACAATTTGTAGAACTCTTATGTTGGGCCAGGAATTATACATATAAGACCTTATTTTACTCAAGAGGAAGCTAAGGTTTAGGTTCATGGTTTTCCTAAGAATTTAAACTGATTCTATTCCAGGACATGCTTTTACAAAGATGAAGAATCAAAGACAAAGCCTGCATGCTTTCATGTGCTTCCTCTTGTATACTACCTTTCAATTCCCCCCTCAGAACATACTCTAGCAAATTCTTTTTTTTAAAATTTTTTTATTTTTGAACAATCATACAAGTTTTTAACAAAATAATATAAAATGTGCACAGATTCTGGATATTACAATTACCCCCAGGAGTGCCCCCCCCAATTACCCACCCTTATCCCTCCCTTCCCCTTCCCACAATATCTCTAAAAAAGGATTATGTTGTATAGCATTACATCTTATCTGGATTTAACACATGATAATAGACCAACTTTCTCACTGGCCAGGGTCCAGTCCCCACCTCCACAGATGAGTGGAGACAATGAACTCATAGTTCTCTGGGTTTAGCTGATTTTACTCAGCATAATTTCTTCCATAGCCATCCATTTACCTTCAAAGGCTGCAAAATCATTGTTTCTAATTGCTGTGTAAAATTCCGTGGTATAAATGTACCACAGTCTTTGGATCCATTCATCCAGTGAGGGACATCTGGGTTGTTTCCATAGCCTAGCAAAAGTGAATTGAGCTGCTATGAACATAGATAATGCTGTGTCACTATAATGTGCTGATTCTAAATCCCCTGGAAAGATTCCCAGGAAGTGGAATAGCAGGGTCGTATGGTGGGATCATCCCTAGTTTTTTGAGGATTCTCCACACTTCTAGCAAATTCTTTAAAACTAAAAAGGTTTGTATGGGAGCGGAGGAAAAAGAATTTGGAGACCTGAACTCAAAAGAGAGGCAATTCTGGGAAATGCAAGGGTGCACAGTATGGGACCTGTGGCATAGAATGGGAGAGCCAGGGCAGCAGACTGACCAGACCTTAAAATGCCTGATATAAAAAGTGGCTTCTAGGGGCTGGAGAAGTGGCTCAGCCGTTACAGTGCAAGGACATGGGTTCAAACTCCAGCACCACGTACACAACAAAGTGTTGGAGCAAAGAAAGCCGCATGAGTAATTAAATAAAATTGATTCTTTAAAAAAAAAGTGGCTTCTAAAGTTTCAGTTCTCCTGTTTAGTACTTATAAAATACTGTTGCATAGTAAACCACAAGATTAATTCTTTGATTCAGCAACTTTACCCTTTCTAAATTAGCACTTAAATGGAATAACTTTGAAGTATCCAAAGGATGGGTCAATTAAAAAGTTGTTTCCTTACAGAGTCCATGCTACACAAATAAGGTGAGAAATCTGTTTTTACTGCAAAGATAGTTCAATAAAATTGCCAAAATGTTGCAAAAGAGCTTCCTTTGGTTTTACCAAAGTGCAAAAAAGTAACCTTGCCAGTTTTGATTGGAAACTTAATTTTTCCTCCTTGGACTGAAAAACGTCCTGCAACTATGTTTCTCTTTATCATGACAACTTTGCTCATTCATAAAAAAAAAAAAAAAAATCAAACCAACGGGAGCAGATGGGAACAAAGACAGACCACAAGTTCATAAACCGGGTAGCGACGATTACGGTTACATTAAGTCATTTCTATAATGTTCCTGGGGTTTGGAGATGGAGACCATGGCCGGTGCCCCTCTTATTTGATCCAGTCACTTTCGCTGCACGTGCGGACTCGCGGGGACAACCCAGCAGCTCCGTCCCGAGGGAGGGCGGGAGGCTGAGTCATCCAGCTGCCCACGAGGCCTAGGAGGGCCACCGGGGCAGGCTAACCGGGTGTGGGCGCCAGCGCTCCGCTGCCCCCGACCCCGCGCCCCGGGCCGGGCTCTACTCTCCCGCCAGCGGGCGCCTCCCGCCCCAGCCCTCTTTCGGCTCAGAGTGCGAAGGAATCCAGCTCTGGCCGCCGTCCCTCTGCAGCCTGAGGAAGGAAGCCACCAGCACGACCCCTGCAAGCCGGCACCCGAGGCCACTCAGCCGCGTCCTCCGCGGCGCATGCGTGAGGCGCCAGCCCGCCGTCCCGTCTCCCGTGACGTGGCGATGCGGGGGCGGAGCCAAGGTCGGTAGCGGGAGGGTGGGGGAGGAAGAGCGAGGTGCGCGCGGACGTCAGAGTGGAGAGCGGAAGGTCAGGGAGGCTCGGAGCGGAAGTGAGACTAGGGAGTCTGTCCGCCATTGTGGACCCGAGAAGCAGAGAGCGAGAGGGGAAGAGGAGCGTGCAAGCGTCAAAGACGGGCCCCCTCCACTGACTGCCGAGCGCGAGGCCCTCTTTTGGTTTCTCGGCGATCGGCTGCAGCGGCGGCGGCTGGAACAATCATTCGCCGAGGGCGGCAGCTAACTGCTGTGAGTGCACGGGGAGAGGCCCAGGCGGCGGCGGCGGCTCCTCTCGGGGTGCGGTGAAGAATGTCAGCCACTAGCGTGGATCAGGTGAGGGAGCAGAGGCCCCAGGCTCGGCGAAGGCCTGAGCCCCAGAGCTCCACCCTCGCTTGGGGCTCCGGCTCCTCCCCGTCGCCGCCGCCGTCGGCCCCGTAACGGTGCCCGGGGCGCAAGTTGCTGCGGTCCTGCCTCCCGGGTCGGGGCGTGCGCCCCGGCCCCGCAGCCTGTGGCCCGGGCGGGCGGCGGACGCGCTGCCGTGGGAGGTGGGGGAGGACCGCTCTCCGGGCCTGAGGATGCAGCTCGAGGGCGGCTGAGACAGGCGAGCTCTGGGGCACGGATTCCGAGTGGCGGGTGGGAGGTTTAAAGGCTGGGGGTGGCGGTGGAGGATACGGTGGCTTTGCTTCTACGCGGCTTGTTTAAAATAGCTTGTCTTTGATAATGTTTTTGATCAACACACTTTTCTTTCTCTTCCTTCCTTTTCTTTTCTTTACCACACCTTTCATCTTGCTGCACAGAGACCTAAAGGGCAAGGCAATAAAGGTGAGTTTGGATATGTTTTCTTAGTTCTTAATGTTGCCTTGATGTTGCTTTTAAACTGTGTAAGGGGCTGTTTTTGTTTTTTTTTTTTTTTAATATAGAATTAGAGAAGCGCTCATCACAGCTAAGGTAGCCCAGACTTTGGTAGTTCTTTGCAGCCACTTTTATAGAAACCGAAGTACTACAAGAAACAGCTTTCTTAGTTGTATTTCACCTAAGCAGATACTATTGTGAGTGTAGTGGTATTTCATTAGTTCTCCAGTTTATCTGTGTTATGTAGCTTCTGCCACAACAATTCCACACATTCCTACAAAGTGGACATTATGGTAAGTCTGGATTATTTGGAAACATACAGTTCACATATTATTCCATGTCATGTTAATGAAAATCATACTATTAATCACTGTTTCTCTAGAAGTCAGTTGCAGTGAGGCAACAGGCAGAGAGAACTAGTAACTGAACAGGCTTGTAATCTTGCCATATAGTTGGTATTGCAAGGTGTGACTCAATCTTATTTTACAAAGGGTTGAGAAGGAAATAACTTGTAAGTCTTCATGCTAGGATTATATGATTTCTTTTAGTAATAGTACCATTGAAAAATAAGTATTTAAGTGTGTTGTGCATTAATGTGGAACAATGCAGTCAGCTGACTCAAACATTATGATGTGAATCATGTGACCTTAGTAAGTATAGCACAATAACCGCTTTCTTGGGATAGTGCCAATTAAATAACATTACAGCGAATTATATATTTATAACATTTTGTAATAGGGCTTGAAATCACACAAAATAGAATTATACTTCCTGTTTTTTTATTTCAATAACAAAGTATTACTTAGGAAATAAGATTTATAATAGCCCTTTAGATGTAAGTTCAATGTTTTTGTTGGTGCTGTTTCAATTCTTAGGTTTTTCATTTTCGATTGTAAATCAGGTTCATTTAAAAAAGAGTAAGTTATGTATACACAAATTATTTAATTACCTTTATGTTGTAGATCCTTTTATATAAGAATTTTTTCATACCCTCTGTATGGCACTGCTAGGTAACAAATTTATTGCATTGCTTTAATTAAAGATGTTTTCTTTCAGTTTCTAAACATTTAGAAATTTTAATTTTTAGAATTGTTTTCTGTGTTGTAAGCATAAACATCAGAATTAGATAGTGTTCATTTTAAATGAGTTTTTACAAATTTGTAAATTTAAAAGGAATGACCCATTAATTTCTTTTTTTTGCTAGTCTGCCCGTTAGGAGGTATATAGACTTGGAGATGTGAAATCTGTGGTCATTATTGCCTAGAGTAAATTATTTTATCCTAGATCTATGGGGAGGTGGCACTTTGCAAGGCTATTTGAAATGCTAAGTGTTTTGTGTTACCTGCTTTAAGGTAAGTACACAAGTTCTATGAAGTACTTCACCTGTTTGATAAAACAAAAATAGATCTTAGAGCTTTGTAAGATGAATACTCTATTACTTTAAGATTGATTTATGACAAGATCATTTCACTTAGGTATGTCCTAGTGACATCTTGGATATAATAGATAAAAACTCCCTACAAACTGCTTTAATATTGACTGAATATTTTTTGGTTATTTAAAAAAATTAACCCATCAGTATCACCTCTAATTGTGTATTTAGACACACATACAGCTTGGATAGCTCTTTATTCCAAAAGATTTTTTCTCCTTTTTAATTTAAATTCACCCAAGGATAGGATGATAGATTGGTATTTCTTGAAGTCCTGAGTTCTTATAATACTTGTAGCTCCTGTTTTGCCAAGTGAGCGTGAACATATTACACCTTCTTATCACTGTTTCTCTGTAAAATAAAAATTATAGCTCTAACCATAAATCTTATTGTTTTGAGGATTGTTGTAATTACAGTAGCTTATTGTTTTTAGTAGCCATTATATTTGGATTTCTTTTCTGAAAGAACACTCCATTCTGGAGTATTTGCCCGGAAGGAAAAGAAAGCTACTGGCCTAGAAGTACCGGTAATCATTAATTTGCTTTAAAATGATAGATGTTACAAATGCACAAATAACACATATATTTAAATCCAAGTCAGCACCATCAATTGAACTGATACCAGTAGCCATGTGTGTCTGACAAAGACTCTTCTGCTTTGGCTGACTTGATTTTCAAGCTAGTGAAATTATTTCATAAAAATTCTGTTTACTGTTAAGCCAAAAATATAGGGATTTTTCCTGAACTATAACATTAATATTCTAAGAATATGAGTAGTAATCTTGAATTCCATATTAAGCAATCTTATGAAAATATATGTTCCTGAGAAGTGTCAGTTGAAGTTTGAAAGCATAATCGTTTTTAGTTGACTTGATATAATTTCAGAGATGCTGTATTTCATTTCTGATTTATCTTCAGTTGATAGTTGTAGCCTAATACCTGACTTTAGTGTTTTTCATTTTCTGCTAAGTGTTTAATGACTTAATGTACTAAAGGATAAAAGGAATTCTATTATCAGTTCCTTTGTTAAGGCAATAATGCTTTTGAAGTGTGATAATTCTAGGTTTACTTGATTATAAATTTTGAATTTTTTTAATGAATAAGTCGTCCCTGTGTGAACTGTGAGAACTCTTTTTTATGTTTGGCAAAGGGAGTACCAAAGGATAGTTGAAATTTAAGGATAATTATTTGCTTGTTGGTCCATAATTTAATACTGACTTTATTTTACCTTTATTTATTAGCAAGTAGAATTTTTGCTTGCTGGAATAAAGGTGTGCTCTGCCTTCACTTGGGAGCACTGTGGATGGAAGTATCAGATGTCTTCTTAGGCCTTGCTGCTGCCTTTCTCCTGTCCCTTAAATTTATAAATTAGCAAATATACAGAAAATAACTTATTCCCTCCTCTTTTCTCTTTCTTCTTCCAATGGGGGGACTTGTACATCATTTTATACAACTGCAATTTTTAAGAATTAGATTGAATTTGGCTAAGTCTTTAATGTTTTAGAAAAGTAGTGAAACATGCCTTATATTTTGGCAATATGACATTGTATCCTCTCTCCATCCTCCCCAGAAATGATTTCAAAGCACTTTACTATCATTTTAGGCTTCATTTTATCATTAATCCTCACAACATTACTATAAGGAGATAGAGGGTATATGGTATTGTCGCTGTTTTTGTAGGTGGGAAAACATGATGCACACATCTGTTGACTTTCCTAACTTGATGTAGTCAGGACCAGAGCAAAGAATCACCTGGCTTCTAAGGCCCATGTTCTATCTTGATTTGACTCTGCTTCATAGAGCAGAGGAAACAGGCGAAGAATCATGTAAGTCATCTGTTCTTTTTTCCCCTGAAGAACTTTTACAGACTATGGAAGTGGATTGGATTTCATTAGTATTTAATGGCTTTTAGTCTCCAAGACATTAGATTGTCATTAAGTAATGTACGAAAACTAAAGTCTTTATGACGGTTGAAGTTTTTAAAGAAAGATAAGCTTCTGAAATTCAAGGGCCAGTTTCTTATTTGTAGTCTAAAACAAATTGCTTGTCACTATATGTTAAATACTTTTAGCAAAGTATTTTTCCTTAGCTTGACTTACTCTTTGAATGTTTTCGAATGTTTTAGACATGTATGCCTCATTTAAAAATGACCAAGCTTGTTTTTACTTAGTGTATATGAGTACTAAGTTCTCAGAATTAGAAGAATTAGAATGGAACAGAAGAAATGAGGAAGAACAGCAATATAATATGTATTCATATAAATTTTAAGTAGGCACTTTATTAGCAATATGAATTAGATACCTAAAAATCTTATCAATACAAGAGATAGTTGTGATTTCAAAATCATTAGCTGTTTTAAATATTGGCTACTATATACAAATGTTATAGTCCAATAGTGAGGATTTTTTATGTTCAAGAAATAAAAGATCATGCATAACTACCTTTGATAAAGAAGTAGTAAGGCCACTGGTAAACAACAGATATGTCAGAAACTTTTGGACTAAAATGGCATTAGATAAAGCCCAAGGCCCCTCTTTATTTGTTAGTGACTATTACATATTCAGTTTTGGGGTTCACATTTAGCTTTTCCCTAGCTGTGGTGCAGTCTTTATCAAATACAGTTAAACTACCTTAGTGAAGTCAGATCAAATTGACCTTCAGGTTGCTCTTGTGGCCTCTGGGAAGTAATAACAGCATGAGAAGAGGTCTTCTTAGAAGGCTTCACGAGTAGCATTATCTTTGTCACTGCTTCTCAAACCATTTTACATTTTAGTTGATGTGAGCGTGTGGCAAAATTATAGATAATGAAAACATTAATGATTATTATAGAGGAACACATATTGTAAACTGATCACCCCATGTTCATTGGTAATACTTTGTGACATTGTGATTTGAGCAGTAAATCTTTAGATAGAGTTTTCCCCCTTATAAGAGGTTTATTTGGTATACCTCAAATTTTCAACTTTTTTCATCTCATGTTTCAAAAGTATGTTTACAAACATTGCTACCACATCAAGTTTTGGCCTACTAACACTTGTCTGTTTTCATGGTCCAAAAGCCATTTTTAGTCCTTTTTGGATCCTGTAGTATTTAGCATGATAATATCCAAGATTATTGAACACCATCATTTAATACTCAGATGAGCTGAGGTAGGTACTAGGAATAATCTCCTGGAACAGAGTAGTCATCTCAGGGTTAAAGAGGCTAAGTCACTACTGGAGATACTCATATCTGCTTAGTGAAGGACTTGGATTTCAAATCCAGGACTTTCCTTTTGCATTTTGTGCTCAGGTGATTTGAGATAACTTGCAGAGAATAACTTTATAGAATGACTATAGAAATGACTTCTGAATAAATGTAACATTCTATGTTATTCTCTGACTTGTTTTCTCAGGTGTTTTAAGATAATCATTGTTATTTTTCATGTCTCAATTGTATTTGTATGTCCATGTGAAAGTCTTCATATTTATTTATTCGTTTTTGTTTCTGGGGCTTGAACCCAGACTTCAGATAATGCTCTGCCACTAAGCTATATACCTTCAGTCAGTTGTCATCATATTTTTCTGGCTTAAAATTAAGTTTCTTTTTATTTAGATTTTTCATAATTATGTTTGTTCATTGTAATACCATTTTAAGTGAATTTAGCCATTTTAACTGAAGACATTTTAAATCATTTGCTTTAGATGAAAACAAAGTTGTATTGGTCTTTACCTTTATTGCACAAAGATTTAACAAAGGTAGAGAACTTCAGAAATCTTTTGACTACAACACTGCTTGAAATAGTTACTTTAGATTCAAGTATAGCATTAGGGAACCCTTTCCAATATTTTTATGTAACCTCATTCACCACAGAGTTGAAAGTGGGATGTTCACTTCAAATTTTTGGTAAGGGGAAGAGTGTATGTATGTATGTGTGTTTGTGTATAAATAAATATGTGTGTGTGTGTGTGTGTGTGTGTGTATAGCATGTTTATAATAATCTTGGGCTTATTTATCACAAGATTTCTAATTTTGTGGTACATAAATACTTGTATCTAAAATAAAGCTTGTCCTTAAGGGGGTTCTTAAGTGAAAAGAACAAAGAATTCAGGATTGCTTTTTCTGAGTTGGCTTGAAAAATACTTTAAATGTTAGGTTGTGCTGTGAGTTTCATAAATATAATTGCAAAACTTCTAATACAAATATGTTTTTCAGTTTCAGTACAAAACGGTTCGATTCATCAAAAAGATGCTGTAAATGATGATGATTTTGAGCCATACTTAAGTAGCCAGACAAATCAGGTAAGTCTTGACAGTAGTGTAGAAAGTTAAAACTGTTTTTTGTATTAACTGAATTTTCAACTAGATATTTAACTGAAGATTCTAACGATTAGCATAAATGAATTTATCTAGTGTGCCTGCCTGAATTGAGTAACAGTTATAAGTTTGTGGCACAGGAAAGTTTTCTAAGACCTCATAGGTAACTGAAACTAGGTTATGGAATATAAAATAAATATTTAATAAATATTTAAAGTTGAACATTATTTTTACATGTTATTGTTTGATTTTTTTTGAATGTTGAAATAATTTTAAGCTAATATCACTGTCATATCTTGGTAACTAAAGCAAATAAGAAGACATAGTTGCTAGAAATTTTTATATGGAGAGTGTATCAGTTGTATGTAAAATTTTTGGTTAAATGAAAATTTTCTGTTTTATAACACATTCCAATCTGAATTTCATTGAGAATTACTGCAAGTTTTAATCTAACCTGGTAATGTTAAGGAATAGAATTAAGAACTTTATAAACACTTCTATAGTGTGAACGTGAAGATTCTGTCAGATCATTATAACTGGTATCTTTATTGCTTCCTTTCTTGTGCTGAGGATTGATCCAGCTTTGCACATGCTACGTATGTGCCCTACCACTGAGCCATACCCTCAGCCCCTAGTTCTTGAGGATTTGTATATAGGGATTTTTTTTTGTGTGTGTGTGAGTTTTGTGTAACTTTAAAAATATGGAACACTTCACGAATTTGCGTGTCATCCTTGCGGAGGGGCCATGCTAATCTTCTCTGTATCGTTCCAATTTTAGTATATGTGCTGACGAAGCGAGCACTATAGGGATAATTTAAACGTTGAAAAACAATAAAATAATGGTGCATTGGTATCTGTTTCCTATTTCTGTAAACCATTTGTTATTAAAGTTTGTCACTGCTAGAAAAAATTAAATTTCAGTATCAGTTTTGTTAGAGATCTTTCTGCAGTAAATCTGCTTTTTTGCTAAAAAAAAATACACTAGAGTTTTAAAACTGAAAGAATTAGAAACCAGATGTTACTATGGAACTTAACAGTAAGGTTATAGAAGAAATTTGAACAAATTCTACATTTGTAGCATGTAGAATTACTTTGAGAATTGTAAAGAATATGGCTGTGTTCAATCTGATCTCGCTTTTGATCATATCTGCTTAACTACTCCTCCTATCTGTTGAGCTTCATTCCACATAGACGTTGAAGGGAATAAATAAAAGAGAAAGAATAAAAAACAGTGGTAGAATCTGTGAAAGTTTTTCTCCTCATAAAAGTAAAATAATTTCACATTTATGTGATCTAACTTTATGATCTCAGCACCTAATTTACTTTTCTACCTGAGGGATTGTGAAAGAACATATCACTGCAAAGTTAGAGATCACTGTTGTGAAATGTATTATAAGTTTTAAATATATTTTTGTTGTATTTTGATTCGTGTGTTACTCTCAGTTAACGTCCATCATGCCACTGTTTCCCAATCTTTTTGAGCAATTCTAATGTTATCTTGTGTAGTTCTCCTAAAAAGGCTATTATCATCAGATAAACTTAGGAAACTTGTTCGGCTAAACAGTTGAACTTTTTTTACTATTTGATTTCGTAGTTTATACACTAAAGTATAAAATGAATTTCTAAGATGAGGCTCCTTTTACCTTTTTCAGACTTTTTTTCCACCCCCTGGTGCTGGGGATTGAACCCAAGGCCTTTCACATGCTAGACAAGTGTTCTATCACTGGGCTACTTCCCAGCCCTGTTTTAAAAATTTTACTTTGAGACAGTCTTGCTTAGTTTGCCCAGGCTGGCCTCACATTTACAATCTTTCTTTCACAGCCTCTCAAGTAGCTGGAATTACAGGCATGCACCACCATGCCTGGCTCAAATTCTATTTTTAAGAAATTTTAGTGAACTATAAAAGTTTGAGAATTACCTGAAAGAATCATCTTAATTGTTTTAATCGATTATATAAATATACTTTGCATTATTCATTTGTCACAATGACTTAGAAGAGTTTTTGTTGCATGAAGTTTTTGTCACAGGATTTTTGGCGTCCTGAACTTTGGGGGCTGCCGAGGGGATGTCAGGGGAGGTTTTCCTGAACCCTATCTGTGTGGCAACCAGAGTTTGCTCTGGGGCATTTTATCTGCTGTACACACTGGCATTCTACATAAGGTACCTTTTTTTTTTTTTTTTAAGAGAGAGGGACAGTGAGAGAGACAGAGAAAGACAGAATCAATTTTATTTAGTTTTTCATGTGACTTTCGTTGCTCTGACACTTTGTTGTGTACATGGTGCTGGGGTTTGAGTGTGTCCTTGAGTGTGCCAGGCAAGCACCATAACCACAGAGCTACCACTCCAGCCCCCACAAGGTTCCATTTGAAGAAGAGGTTTGAAGAACTGCTAGAAAGTTATTTTTTTTTTTAATTAAAAAAATTTTGTTGTGTTTGGTATTGAAACCAGGGCCTTGTACATGCTAAGTAGGAGCCCTACCCAAGCTATATCCTCACCCCTCCAGAATTTTTTTTTTAAATGGCATTTTCCTTAGTAGTGAAGCCAAATGAATTTTTCATTTGCTCCTATTAGGAGAAAATATTTATAGATTTGTTTTATAATAAATTTGATTTAACAAATATAAACAAAATATCTAATAAAATTTGATTTAAAAATTCTATGTTAATTATTTTAACTTATGATATTGGAATCAGCATATTTATGTCCTTTTGGAAGGGAAATTTTAAAGTTTGAGTACAGTGGGGCTATGTTCTGCCTCTTCTTGCCCATATTGAATAGGTTTTCAGCACTTGTCTTTTCATGGTACTAAAAATAAGTATTTCTAGTGAGGCACATATTTACATTTTAAAGAGTACTAACTGTAGAATGTTGGAAACTGGATTTCTTAGAGAAAAGTTGAAAATTATCAGAAATCTTCAAGTTACATAAGAATTTATTGTTACATAGTTAAAATGTAAAATTAAAGAATATTATCATTGATTAGTGAAAAATCAGATTTAATTCTGAAATATCTCTAGTAATTGTCAGACTTTGAAGTTATACAAGTATTTAATAAGATTCTTATCTACCAACCTACTGAAGTAATTAACTAAAAAAAATTATACGCATTATACTTTTAAGATTAAATTCCCATTATCTGATTTTAATATTATAAATAACAAAATGAATCCTTTGGTAGAGAACGTGTTTAATATTTTTGGCAAGTGGTTTAAATTGTGTTATATATTGAGATTTAATTCATATCAAACCTAGACTTGTGTTAAAATAAGTTGTTAACCTTTCTATTCCTGTAGCAGCACATTTCTATTTTATAGTGTGCGATTTCTTTCTTATTTTCTTTTTTTGGGTTCCTTTTATTTTAGTGTGTGTGTGATGCTGAAGGTCAAACTCAGGGCCTGAAGCATGCTATACAAGCCCTGTGTTCAGCTATATCTTCAGCACCTGTGTTCAATTTTTCAGAGTGTGTGTGTGTGTGTGTGTGTGTGTGTGTATTGAGAGCTATATTATATATGTATGTGTGTATATATAATTTTACAATTTAAAAAGTGAATGTCAGTTCTTCAGATCTTAAAATTTTCCATAGCTCTTCAGAAAAATTTGGTGATTAAGTTAATTTGAAAATTTGTTTCAGTTGTCATTATTAACAATAATCATATGATATTTGCATGTAAATTTAACAAATTGGAAAACTGAAGTTTGGGGTAATAATACAAGCTCTGTTTATCAGAGAAGTTTACAGAATTAAAAATTTTAAAAAGTATAGAGAATTAAAAAATAAAAAAATAGTATTTGAAAAAAATTTAAAAAAATAGTATTTGAATTTTATTTTCTGTTCTGCTATTACTCCCCTTAAAGCTAAGGTTTTCCTCATCGTCATAGCAGAATGATTTCCTCATTAGTAGTTCTTTACCCATTATGCCCACACTGGGGCAGGGAGCGGGGAGACGACACCTGTAAAAGCTTAAATTTGGCAACAAATATATCATGTTTGGTAACTTTGAAATAAATAATGTTTTCAGAGTTACATTCTTTGGAGAAAGATAATAGATGAATGATTAGTAATAGTATTATTAGTGATATTGTTAATATTATCAGTGATGGTAAATTATATAATAAACTGTAGATTGATTTCCAGACTGTTTTGATGCACTGGTTTCAATTCCATTGAAATCTGCAGAATTGAGAATGCAGGACTTAATGAGTTAAAATCCAAGTCTGATTGAAACTGTCAGTGCTAAGAAGAAATTATCACAAAATGCCTGTGATTCAGACATTCAGGAGCAGGCTAAGGTAGGAGTATCAGAAGTCTGATGTCAGCCTTTGCAATTTAGTGAGAACTCTATCTTACAATGAAAAAAATGGCTGGGGATAATGTCCTGGGTTCCATCCCCGGACACCTTTCACAACAGTGGATGAGTTTGTTATGTGAATGCCTTTAAAATGACCGCAGGTTTTTGTTTTTTCTTTTTTTAATCTGTACTTATTTTGTCATTATTTTCCATCTTACTTATGGAAATAGGTCTTATTATTTTCTAAAAATATATTTTATGAATATTTCTTTTATTGTCTTAAATTTTGTGTATATAATTTCCTCCATGCAGTCTTTTTTTGATTTTCCAGTTACTTGCCTTCTCCTTATTTGTACTAAAGTAATTTCTTTTGTTTCCTTTGTACTTCAGTTGTAGTCCTCTCACATTGTAAGGTAAATGTCTTCCCCACTATACTTATGAAGTGCTTTAGGTTGGAGACTGTATTCCTTATGTTTTTGTTCCCAGAGACTGGCATAATATTTGGCACCAAGTAGGTATTCATTAAGTATTTATTAACTGAATGAATAGAGTAGGTTATCTGATAGAATTAGAGAATGAAGAATTATGACTGATGAAATATTCAGATTTTATTATATAACACATCTTTTCTTATGACATCCTTATGATTAGATATGCATAAATTACACTTTTTGAAAAGTACACTAGAAGAAAATGCATACAAACATTAAAAATATACTAAACATTACTTAACTTTTTATTTTTATTGTTACTTTAAATGTTGAGGATTTTCAAAGAACTTGGGTCATGTACGTGTGTATGTGCTGTGGATTGAACCCTGGGTTTCTCTACCATTGAGCTACATCTCCAGCCCTTTATTTTGAGACAAGGTCTGGCTGAGTTGCCCAGAATGGCTGCTAATTTCTTGTCCTCCCTTCTCCGCTTGCTCAGGTTTTTAATGGCAAATAGTTTTACTTTTCTCTGTGCATAGGTACTGTTACTGGTGAAAAATACATTAACCACTTTTATTGAATTTTTAAGATACACAATTCTGTTTCTAGGACGTTTGGATAATTCTGAAGAAAAATAGATATTAACTTACAACTGAAAGACTCATTTTTAATTAAGTTATAATTGAGTTATGTTAAAGTATTCTCAGGTCAGAATAGTAACCATGAACTGTTTTTTTACTCTTGTTCAAGTTTTCTCTGAATTATTTATTTTTCACTTAGAAAAATAATCGATCTATATTATAAGGCTAACGAATAAAGATTCAAATTTATTTCGAAATTCTGAAGAAACACTCTTAAATATTATGGTGTTCATACTACTGTGAAAATACTTATGGAAAAACAAGATAAAAGACTAGCATTTTGCAATTAATAATGTAATTTTTAAAATACCTTCAGAGGCTTGGGGGTGGGGTGGCTTAGAGGTAGAGTAAGTGCTTGCTTACCATGTACAAGGCCCTGGGTTCAATCCCCAATTTAAAAAAAAATTGTTTTCCCCAATGAACAGAAAAGGAATACCCCATTTTTTTCAACAAAAAAGAAATTAAATGATCTGATGAGATCCCTGACATAGAGGTAAAAAGGAAATTAAGCCCATTCTTGAGACTATTAAACCATCCTATGACTTTATACTCACATAAGTCTGGACTAGATTTGATATTATACCTTGTAAGTGGTGATTAATTTACATTTTAAAGAGAGGCAAATTGGGGCTGGAGCAGTGGCCCAGCAGTTATGGAGCTTGCTTGGCATGCGCAAGTACGTTAGTTCAAACCCCAGCACCACATACAAAACAAAGTCTAGGAGCAGCGAAAGCCTTGTGAAAAACTAAGTAAAAATTGATTCTGTCTCTCCGTCTCTCACTGTCCCCTCTTTCTAAAAAAAAGAGGCAAATTAAGTTATGTGAATACATATAACTATTTATTGAATATATATGTGTGTTGTGGCATTGTTCTTTTATTTCCACCTTTTTAGCCATTTATTATAAAAATTATCAGATGTAAAGAAATAATGAAAAGCTTTACAGTGAATGTGTATATATCTTCTACCTAGATTCTAACATTGTTACATATCTATTTCTCCATCTTTCATTGATACGATTTTCTTTTATATATTTCAAAAGAAGTTGTAGACTTCGTATACTTTCCCATGAGTAGTTCAGCATACATATTAGTTGGTAGAGTAAAATATTTCTTTATAGCTTTCTTTTGAAATAAAATTATTTGCAAATTTTATTCATTTTATGTGTAAATAAAATACACGGATTGTAAGTGTACGGATGGTGACATGATGAATACACATACCTGTATAAGTCAGACCAACATCCAGATTTTCCCAGGGCATGCTGAACTGTTACTTTGTTTTGTAAATTAGAAGCTTCTAATTGCTTAAATTTATGAGGTTTAAAGTGATCTTACGGTTTATAGATGTGATGTGGAATAATTAAATCAGGCTAACCTTTCTGTTTCTTCAGATATTTAACATTTTTTGGATGAGAACACTGGAAATTTATTGTTCGCAATTTTGCTACAGTATATTGACTATATTTACTGCACTGGTAATAGAACTTAAAAAAAACAACATATTCTTCCTGAGATTTTTTTTATACCCCTTGATCATTATCTCCTCCATCCTCCTGATCTCTTAACTATCATTGTATTCTCTACTATAAGTTTGGCTGTTTAGATGCTAAATATAAGTAAGAATATGTGATATTTGTCTTTCTGTGCCTGACTTATTTCACTTAGCACTTAAGGTTCTTGAAGTCCATTTGTATTACAAAATTTTGTTTTTTAAAATTCTGGGTGTTCCATTTTTGTATGTACCATGTTTTCTTTATTCATTCTTTGATGAACACTTAGTTGATTCCCTATCTTGGCTATTGTGAATAGTGCTGCAGTGAACATGGGAATGCAGAGATCTGTTCAGCATATTGATTTAAAATCAGATTGTAGGATCTCTTCATTTTCTTTTAAGAGATGAGAAAACAGTTCAGAGTGTAAGTACCTTGGCTCCTTTGACATAGGTGCTAACTATCTGGGCTGGGAGTAGAGCCTAGCTTCATTTGAACCTTGGCTTCACTTGAACCTTGTATTTAGATAGCTTTCTCAGATTGTATTTCTACTTTTATGCTGTAGGTAGAAGAGGTCTGTTTTCATGACAATATTTATTTATACCCAGTGATTATTGTGCCTTTTTCTTTTCTCCTTATTTCGATGTGGAGATATCGCTTTGTTACCCAGGCTAGTTTCCATGCTTTGGACTCAAGTGATCTTAACCCCTTAGCCTCCTGAATGCTAAGAATTTAGGCATGTACCTACATTCCCCACTTATTGTATCATTTTTATATTTACGTATTACTGTTGTTTTCCCTTTCTAGTTAGTTCTTTGAGTGTGGGAACATAGAAAGCATTTGATATCACATCACTGTATTTAAAGGTAGTATTTCTTTAAAGAAGAACATAGTAAGATTTCGCTATTACTGAAAAATTTCTAAATCATGAAAAGATTAGTTTAATCAGCCTAGGTGTGGATGCCTAAGTTGATTATATATAAATCATTATGACTAACATTGAGATAAAAAATGCAAGTAAGCTATGAATTATTTTACGTCATCAGTGAGTAATAATTTTCTCTTCACTACTGAGGTATATTCCTCTAATTGAAGTTCCACTTAGGTGGCAAATTAAAATGTGTCTTACTTTCATCAAAGTAATTTGTAATTAATACAAAAATTAGGATTAAAGCTGTACCGAAAGTTTTCATTTGTTCTTTTTTAAAAATTTTTGCAGTGCTGGATATTTAAACCAGGGTCTTATGCATGCTAGCTAGACAAGTTCTCTTTTGATGGAGTTACATCCCCAGTCCTGTGACTTTCTTCTCAGTAGAAATAAAACTGAAGCCATGAGTTTTGAAAGGAGATTGCTTAAATTACTTTTACAGAGCTAAGGGGAGAGGACCTCATTCAGCAAAAACTCCTAGAAAAATTGGGAAATAAATGTTGAGAGAGGGAGAAAGAATCAGTTTTATTTATTTTTTCATCTGGTTTTCGTTGCTCTGGCACTTAGTTGTGTATGTGGTGCTGGGGTTCAAACCCAGGTCCTCAAGTATGCCAGGCAAACACAATACCACTGAGCCACCGCTCCAGCCCTGAGTTCTTTTATTTTTAATAAACACTTTAGAAATCAAATTATAAATACTTGTGTATATGTATGTGTGTGTGTATTGTTTATCACAGTTTCTGAATTTTACTTCTGAATTTTACTTCTTCAAGGCTTTTTTTTTTCCTTTAAAAACCATTGTTAGTGTTTTTGAGCTTCCCTCAGGCTTCGTTTTGTAGGTGTATAAATATAGCAGTCAGGATTTCTGCAGTGATATTACTATTGGGTGGTTTCCAAAATGCTCTTAATTCATTTCATGCTAATATTTTGAGTGTTTTTTTGTATTTTTTCAGTTGTAGTTAATAATTACCTAGTAAAGCTAAAGAATGTGTTCAACTAAATTAGTAAATTGTAATATGAATTTTTAATACAGTAAAATGTACTTAATATGAAGTATATTTGGGAAATTGATTTGTGATTTCTTTCACTAAATAGTAATAACTGACACATTTGAGTTTAAGTGTTATTGGCAGTACCCAATAAATCTTAGAATCTTTCCTTTTTTCCTTTTTTTGGTGCTGGGGATGGAACTCAGGAATTTGTATTTGCTAGGCAAGTGTTAAACCACTGAGTTCTCAGAATTGTTAATTATAATATCTGCTTAGTTCTAAAGTTATTTCAATTTTAGTTATATCAGAGAATCATTTCAAAAGACTGTATTATATTAGCATTCTCATTGACAGTGGACATTTGGAACAGTTGAAGTATGTGACAGTAACTTACTAGTAATGTAATAGGGACTGTTGGTGTGACTCAGTGATAGGGTAACCCTGGATTCAATCCCTAGCACCTAATAAACAAAAAACAGAAAAGAAAAAAATAGTAATAATAAAGCATTTTTTAATGCTAAGCTGTTTTAGTCAGCTTTTGCCATTGTGACCAAAAGATCTGACAAAAACATAGAGTAGGAGAAGTTTATTTGGTGCTGATGGTTTCAGAGGTACTCCAGTGCCCTGGGCCTGAGGTGAGGCAGAACATCAAGGCAGCTCAGAACTTGATAATCAGGACAAAAATAAATACCCCAAAGGCATCCTCCCAGTGACCTACCATACCTGTGTTCACCTACTACCCAGTTAATACCTATCCAAGGATTAATGATTATCCAGTGATTATGTTAAGGGTCTCATAATCTGATCATTTCACTTCTAGTATTGTCTCAACATGAGCTTTTGAGGGACACCTTTTATAAAATAAGTTCTAAGTAATATCTCTGAAATTATTGTCACACGTTACTGTGGATAGTTATTTGCAGTGCTGAGGACTGAACCCAGGGCCTTGTGCATAGAGTAGGTAATCGTCCTACTCTCCTCCAACTCTTGATATATTTGCTTTAGTGGAAAAGCAGCCACATAGTAGTCCCAAGAATATAAAAGAAAAAAATGGGTCAAGAAATTAATTCCGGGAAACTTAGAATTTTGTATAAATTAAGAGAACTATCAGACTTAATGTGAGGGAAGTCCAGTTGCCCTGACTGGATATTAGCTAAGTTTTTTCAAACCTTGCTTAATTCTACAAATTCTGAAGCTCTGTCCAAGGCTTTAAAATTAATCAGACATTTTTCACATGACCCATTTTCAAGGAAAATCCTTAAACTATTTTATTTTTTACACTAGCTTGTTGTATTTTTTCATTAATAGAATTTTGTGTCTTGAGTTTCAGCAAATTACTTAAGACATTATTATTCAAAGGGAAGGTTGATTTATTGCAGTAGCTCTGGAAAAAATTATGTGAATTTAACTCTGAAGTTCTGATCAAGAAATTTATTTTATTTTGTAAAATATGGAAAACCGAACATAAAGAAAAAAGACGTCTATTACCTCCTTCAGAAGCTAAGATAAAGAAGTTACTTCCTTTCTGAAATGAACTTGCAGAGCAAAACATAGTTGAACTATGCTATAGGCATAATCTTGAACCTTTTGTTCTTTTCAAAATGTGTACATTTCTCATTTTATTTTTTCTTAATGAAAGTACAAAATTTAATGGCTGAACTGGATTCTGTCATACAGATAAAGTGTAATTTCTCTGTTTAAACTAGTTTCCAAATTTATTGAATCCTTTTATTTAAATTTTTGAATACATCAGTTACTTAAAATACAGCTGAGTGTAAATGATAATTTTATGTATGAAAAGATTATGAATTAGCTTTTTGTAGAAATTGCAGTATTTTAAAATTGTTACAAAAGATCTGACTCTTCAAACAAAAATAGTCCCTATTCTACTCTTACCCCCTCTCCTATGAAGCTCTGTAAGTAATTTTATAACAAATATTTTAAAATATGAGTACTCATGCAAATTTTTCTAATATTGGATTTGAAACTTTAGTTATGCTTGTCTAGAAATCTTAATTGTTTATCTAGTGCATCTGTTTTTCATTTATTTAAAACTGTTAAGATTTTAATCTTTGAAATGTCTTTTTACCCCTCCTGTTAAGAGGACATTTCACTACTGATTGCGGTCTTCTGTTTTGCAGAGTAACAGCTATCCACCAATGTCAGATCCATATATGCCTAGTTACTATGCTCCATCCATTGGATTTCCATATTCTCTTGGGGAAGCAGCATGGTCCACGGCTGGAGACCAGCCTATGCCATATCTGACAACTTATGGACAAATGAGTAATGGAGAACATCATTATATACCAGATGGTGTTTTTAGTCAACCTGGGGCATTAGGAAATACCCCTCCATTTCTTGGTCAACATGGATTTAACTTTTTTCCTGGTAATGCTGATTTCTCTACATGGGGGACAAGTGGATCTCAGGGACAATCAACACAAAGTTCTGCTTATAGTAGCAGTTATGGCTATCCACCTAGTTCTCTTGGGAGAGCTATTACTGATGGACAGGCTGGATTTGGCAATGATACTTTGAGTAAGGTGCCTGGCATTAGCAGTATTGAGCAAGGCATGACTGGACTGAAAATTGGTGGTGACTTGACAGCTGCAGTGACAAAAACTGTAGGTACAGCCTTGAGCAGCAGCGGTATGACTAGCATTGCAGCCAATAGTGTACCCCCAGTTAGCAGTGCAGCACCTAAACCAACCTCCTGGGCTGCCATTGCTAGGAAGCCTGCCAAACCTCAACCGAAACTTAAACCCAAGGGAAATGTGGGAATTGGGGGTTCCGCTGTGCCACCACCTCCTATAAAACACAACATGAATATTGGAACTTGGGATGAAAAGGGGTCAGTGGTAAAGGCTCCACCAACCCAACCAGTTCTGCCTCCTCAAACTATAATCCAGCAGCCTCAGCCATTAATTCAACCGCCACAATTGGTGCAAAGCCAACTGCCTCAGCAGCAGCCTCAGCCACCACAACCACAGCAGCAACAAGGACCTCAGCCACAGGCCCAGCCTCACCAAGTGCAGCCTCAGCCACCGCAGCTGCAGAATCGCTGGGTAGCTCCTCGGAACAGGGGAGCGGGCTTCAGCCAGAACAATGGAGTGGGCAGTGAAAACTTTGGTTTAGGTGTTGTACCTGTCAGCGCTTCACCTTCTAGTATAGAAGTACATCCAGTACTGGAAAAGCTAAAGGCCATAAACAACTATAATCCCAAAGACTTTGATTGGAACCTGAAGAATGGACGTGTGTTTATAATTAAAAGCTACTCTGAGGATGACATACATCGTTCCATTAAGTACTCAATCTGGTGTAGTACTGAGCATGGTAATAAGCGTTTGGATGCCGCCTACCGTTCCCTGAATGGGAAAGGCCCACTCTATTTACTCTTTAGTGTGAATGGCAGTGGACATTTTTGTGGAGTGGCTGAAATGAAGTCTGTTGTGGACTATAATGCATATGCTGGTGTCTGGTCTCAGGATAAATGGAAGGGCAAATTTGAAGTTAAATGGATCTTTGTCAAAGATGTTCCCAATAATCAATTACGGCACATTCGCTTAGAAAACAATGACAACAAACCAGTAACCAATTCAAGGGACACTCAAGAGGTACCCCTAGAAAAAGCTAAGCAAGTGCTTAAAATAATTGCTACTTTCAAGCATACCACCTCAATCTTTGATGACTTTGCACATTATGAAAAGCGTCAAGAAGAGGAGGAAGCCATGCGTAGGGTAAGAATACAGTAATTTTGGTGTTTTGGTGTTTGGGGTGGAGTACATGGATGAGTACCTTTTAATGCGTCTTTATTTTACCACTCCACAGTACTGGGGCTTGAACCCAAGAGTGTTCTACCGCTGAGTTGTATCCTCAGCCATTTTTTATTTTTTGAGATAGAGTCTCTGAATTGCATAGGCTGGCTTTAATCTTAGATCCTCCTGCCTCAGTGTCCTGAGTAGCTGGGATTACAGACGTGCATCACTGTACCTGGCTGAGAAAATAGATTTTTATGTTTTGTTTTTTTAAAGAGAGAAAAAGTAAATTTCATTTTTTTTTTCTTCTGGTTTTTGTTTTTCTGACATTTAGTTGTATATGTGGTGCTGGGTCCTCACTCATGCCAGGCAAGTGCTCTACTGCTATGCCACCTCTCCAGCCCCTGGACTTTTTTTTTTTTTTAAAATAAGTATTTTTATAATTTGTACATATGTACATTTGAGGCTCTTATAACAAAATATGGTGACTATTTGGCTTTGGAAAGGCAGATTAGATTTGGGAGGATGTGGGCTTTATAATTAGACCCAATTTGATTTCTCTTTTTGCTATCATCTGTGAGACTCAGGAAACATCCAACTGTACACACTGTTATTCATGCTTGCATCATATTGGCCAGTATTTGATCACAGAGTAAGGTAGGTTTGTAATGTTTTTCTGTTCCAAACTTTAGCATAAAATTGGTGTTCTAAGAGGGGCTGGAACGGTGGTTCAGTGGTTATAGCACTTGCCTGGCAAGCATGATGACATGAGTTTCAATCCCCAGCACCATTTACACAACTAAGTGTCTGAGGAATGAAAGTCACATAAAAAACTAAATAAAGATTGCTTCTCTCTTTCTCTCTTTGTTACCTCTTTCTTAAAAAAAAAAATATTGAGGTCCTAGTTGTAGGTGGGAAGAATGGTGGTATTAGGTAACTAGCAGATTTTTCCATAGATTGCATATTTAAATTTCTTTTGGAAAGAGGCTGTTGCAGTAAATACCATTTGCTGCAATGGAAAATTCTGTGTGGAAATTAATATAAAGCGGAAACTTACTTTGATTATATGTAAAAATGTCAGTGATTTGTTTCTTTGTGAATTTATCTTGTGACTTCTCATTTGTCACAACTAAGGGACTTGTGCAGAGCAAACCACATCAGCTGCTGGAGAATTCTCCACTCACTGGAGAATGATGTTGAGATAATGGTGTAAAGTAGTAGTTTCCAAACTTTAGGGCTTATAATTACTTATTGGAGTGTTTCTTGAAAATACAGATTCTTGTGACCCACCCTTTGCTATATTTGGTAAGGGCCTGATAGTATACATTTTTAACAAGCACTCCAAGTAATTCTGGTTCCAGTGATTGCTGAGCTGAATTGTTGGAGACTGTTGGAGTAATACAAATTACTATTTAAGGCTCTGTGGAACCTTTTAAATGGATTGCTAAATATAATTTTCTCCTAGTTAAATGTGGGAAAATTGGATCAAAAGTTGCTGCTGAGTTTTTGAGCTTAGTGGTTGAGTAAATTTTCATTGTAACTGCCATTACAAAATAGTATATCTGGAAAAATGACTTGGAATAAGAAGGTGGAATTCAGATAAAGTTTTTATTTTGCAATGTGCTTATTTTAAGACCGCTTGAGAAATAAAAGCAGTGAAATCTTTTACTTAAGCAGTTAAAGATGTGAGTGTTAGACCTGGGGGTTAGTTGTTCGTAAACAGTTGATTCCATGGAAGTGGGATAAGAGTAAGAGAAAAGATGATGATTAGGAAATATTTATCACCATTTGTTTTCATTTTACCACTAAGGTCACAGTCAACCTTGTATGTCTTTATACTTTTCTTACCCAGTCTGAAAATTGAGTCCTAGCTTTATTATTTTCAGTATTTTAATATATAGTCATCTTGAATTTTTTTTTTTTAAAGGGAGAGGGACAGTGAGAGAGAGAATCAGTTTTATTTAGCTTTTCATGTGACCTTCGTTGCTCCAACACGTCACTGTGTACGTGGTGCTAGGGTTCAAACTTGGGTCCTCGCACATGGCAGGCAAGCGCCTTAAAACTGAGCCATTGCTCTAGCCCTTGATTTCTTTTTTTAAATACTAGAAATTGATCTTAGAGGTGCTTTCCCATTGAGCTATATCCCCAGCTCTTTAAAAATTTTATTTAGAGACAGGATGTTGCAAAGTTGACAAGGCTGGCCCAGAACTTGTAATTCTCCTTCCTCAGCCTACCAAGTAGTTGGCATACCACTGTTCTAGGCCCAGAAACTTTTTTATGACAAATATATTAGAGCCATGTTGTTGTATATATTATAGACATATATACAATAATGATTTAAACTTTTGAGAGAGAAGAACTGTGTAAGAGAGAGAGACAGAATCAATTTTTATTGAGTTTCTCACATGGCTTTTGTTGCTCAGACAGTTAGTGTTGTACGTGAGTGCTGGGGTTTGAACCTGTGTACTCGTGCATGCCAGGCAAGCATGGTAACCGCCCAGCCACCGCTCCTGCCCTAAACTTTAATCTTTTAATCTGCATTATTTCATTGTTTGCTGTGATTCTATGATGTCTAATTTGCTCCTTTATTTTGAATCTTATTTAACTCAATTTGTATTATTTTTAGAAGGCTGAGGCAGGAGGATGGTAAGTTCAAGGGCAGCATGGGAAACAGTGAGACCCTGTCTCAAAATAAATAAAAGGAATGGGAGTATAGTTCAGTAGTAAAGTACCCCTGAGTGCCATCTCCAGTTGCTCAAAGAAAAAAAAAAAGCCTTTGGCTGTGATTTGTAAACAGCAGGTTAGTTGGCTACAGAATCTTGAGTCCATTTTTTGCAATCAAAAGTACTATAGGCTTTCCTTTATCATTTCATATTATGAAGTGTAACTATAACCTTTTAAAACCGGCCTCTTTCAACATAATATTGCAATTCATCAATTTTTTATTTAAAGAGAGAGGGACAGTGAGATAGAATCAGTTTTATTTTGTTTTTCATGTGTCTTTCATTGCTCAGACACTTTGTTGTGTACATGGTGCTGGGGTTTGAACCCGTGTACTAGTGCATTCCAGGCAAGTGCTGTAACCCACTGAGTCACCGCTCCAGCCCTCACCAATGTTTTTAATCAATTTTCTGTTTTATTATTTGGTAGTAGTATTCCAGTCTATGGATTATCACAGTGTTTATCCAATTCATTCTTTGAAGGATATTTGGGTTATTTCCAATTTTGGGGGAAACAGTTTTAGCTCCATTAGTATTTTTATAAATATTCTTAAACTTTAAAAAAAATCATTCAGTAAAATTAACTTGTCCTGTGGAGGAGACTACCTGACATCCTGTCTGCTTATATGAAACTTAGAATGTCAGGCCCTCTGTTCCACAATAAGGAGCACTGGTGGAATTCTAAACTGCAGAAGAAACAATTGCCGGTTAGTTAGGAGGGAGAGGGGAACAGGACAAAGAAATCTTAAAAGCTTCCTAAGCAAAACACACTATTTACTAAGGAAGGAGAATCAGTGGATGATCAGAATTCTCCTCAGAAGGTGTACAAATGTAAAATATTATTTCACTGTGGAGGACAGTGGAGAATTGTATCTGTAAAGATAAGTATCTGGTTATATCAGTGAAGTGAGGGGGGAGGAATAAAATAGTTCATATATATAAGAACTGAGCCTCATTGCCTTAGTGAAAGAGTTGAAGAGAAATTTTAGCCAAATGAAATAGGAATTCAAAGAAAGGTGATAATATGTGATAGTGGATGGTTACAATAGAACATATATCTCTCAAAAGGGACCTGGTAATGCATTTTGAATCAAGACAGGTCTTCATTGTAGTGCATCTCAGTAAATCCAGCATCTCACCCTCTAATTGTCAGTAAGGTTCCCTTATTATGAACCACTGACTTTGGGAACATGAAGAATCTAAAAAGAATAAAAAATTTGTTTGTTTTGGAATATAAATCTATGGGAATAGGACTGATTTTACTTTTTGCTGATTTCCCTGGCACATAGTAAATTTTAAGTAGACACCTGTTAAATGAACAAATGCTTTGAAGAATCTCTTGCAGTTTGAATTTTGCTGCCTTTGTTGGTCTAATCAGTGTATTGTTTACTTGTTCATTCAAGTTACGATTGCTGCTTATTGGTTTTTCTATTTGTAGAAATAGAAAATGGGTTATAAAATATTTAATTCTAGTTAGAATGTTAGCGATAGAATGGGAAGGAAAGGTTTGAGGAAGAGTAAATTATATACAGTTATTTTTTCCTTTTTCTTAAGGTAACAGGTAACTGTCCATAGATGATCAATCAAGAATTTACATTTTCTGCATATTAAGGTCACAAACACTGCTACTTGAACTAAAAATAGCTTAGCTTTTAGTGTAGGAAGGTAGAAGAGAAGTGGGATATAACATTTATTTTTATGAATCATATTTGATGGGAATCTGTTTAAGGTTATGGCAACCTATCAGAGGAATTTAAATTTTAGAAAGGGTTAGGACAGGTCTATAAGATTTCTTGATTTATTATCTTTATTGCCTTTCGAACGAATTATTTGTGTACATTAGTTCTGTGGTAACACTGATTTAATTGGAAAATAAAGGAAGGAAAAAAGAACTAAGGTCTTGAGTGTATTGGTCTAGTACAGGTAATCTATGTAGTGATAGAATCTTCTTTTTACTGTTTAGGTAATTCTTAATTTAAAAATTTTTCCATTGTTAAACTAAATTAATCCTTTAGGTCCTACTCTGCTCTTTCATTCTTGTAAATCTTTATTGACCAGGAAACGTAATGTGAGGCAAGATTTTAGTTTAATGACTGTTTTAATTCTACGTTGTTTCAATTGCCTGTAACTATGAGATCAGTTTTCCAAAAGATGGCATTTTCCTAGTCTACCAGAGCCTTACCCTATAAATAATTATAAACAAATCATAATTATTATCAAATCTATTAAACTCTAGACACTTCTGTGTATTTTAACCATGTATGGTAATAAGTACTTCTAAAGACTAAATTTTAGTACGTAATATTTTGTTTTTCCTGATTGGAACAGCTATAATCCTAAGATAAGATGTTAGGTCTGTCTCAAAGTACAGATTTGTGTTAACATTTAAAAATTACTTAGACCTGCAACAACTGTAAGCATTTTTCTAATAGCTCTGTGTGCATATGTGTGCATGGATTGTATGTGTGTGTTAAATTTGTTTAAATTTTTGAGACAGGGTCTCTCTGAGTTGCTTAGGGCTTCCCTCAGTTGCTGAGGTTGGCTTTGAATTTGGATCCTCCTGCTTCAGTCTCCAGAGCTGCTGGGATCACTGAATGCATCACTGTGCCTAGCTTCTATATTATTTTTAATGAAGTTTGTTTGATTACCTTTTGCCAAACTTTTCTGTTTGTCATTCTCTGTTGTGGAATAAGTTGATGATCATGATTAATAGAAATAAGTTCAGTAAAGTCTAATCTATATTACCTATTTAAGTGAATAATTCTCTGGATTAAAAATATTGGTATTTTTCAATAGTCAAGGTGATTTTTATATTCTGTTCTAAATTTTTTTTTTTTTTAAAGAGAGAGGGACAGTGAGAGAGACAGAGAAAGAGAGAAACAACTTTATTTAGTTTTTCACATGGCCTTAGTTGCTTCAACACTTAGTTGTGTACGTGGTGCTGGGGTTTGAACCCAGGTCCTCAGGCTTGCCAGGCAAGCGCCGAAACCGCTGAGCCACCGCTCCAGCCCTTCTGTTCTAAATTTGGTAAGTATCTAGGAGCCAAATTTGGGAAAGACGGTGCTTCAATGAGCATTTTATTCTATTGATTTATTTTTTTGTTTTCCTCAGATGGTTAATAGTGATTTTGTTATGTTCCAATGCTGATAAAGAATTTTATGGGTTGGACCTGGAGTGGTAGCTCCGCGGTTACAGCGCTTGCCTCTAGTTTATCAGGTTAACTGTAGATTTTGGGGAGATAATTCATAAAATTGCCAGTAGTCATTAAGTTAAATAGAATTTCCAATGTTAAATATCATTTTAATCAGCAAATTCATAATGATATCAGGAACAGATATATCTTTACCTTTATGTGGAAAAAAAAGTTGTAGCTATCAAACATAAGATCCATTCTTTAATAAGGATAAAGTGAAGTCCTTAATCACCTTTACCTATTCCTAAGAGTAGCTGATTTTTTCATATGTTAAGACTTCATCTTTATATTATATCCCAATCATGCAGTGTATATAGATAAATTTAGAGAACGATGCCCTAGCTCCTTTCCCTGACAGTTCTGTATTAGTTATTAAAAAAAAAAAAAAGCAAAATTCAGTATCTTGAAACTTTTACAGTTTCTGTATGTTAGGAATTGGAACACAACCTTGTTGGGTTCTCAGTTTGAGGCTCTTTCATAAGGTTGCAGTCTTGAGTCTTAGCTGGACTTAGGTGTCGTCTGAAGACTTGATTGGTGAGAATTCTTTTTTTAAACTTACATAGTTGGCAGATTGTTCTTCCTCATAATTTGGAGTGAGAAACTGTTTCTGATGGCTCTTGGCTGTGTTCCTTCGTATGGGCCTTTTCCACAGAACGCTTTCTTTCTCAAAGTGACCTAGCAAGCCAGAGTCCTCGAGAAGGGCAATAGAGAGAGTAAGCTGAGGTGGCAGTAGCTAGCAGAGCAGAAAACACAGTCTTTCATAAGCTCATCACAGAAAGTGATAATCCTGCACTTCTGCCAGTTGTGTTGATCAGCAGCAAGTCATTCATGTAGTAGCCCACATTTATGAGAGATTGATTGTACAACCTTATAAGAACCAGGAGGCAGGAACCATTGGGACCCCTGTCAGAAACTGCCACAACCCCTCACCCTCTACAGCACCATCACCACCATACTGGGATTTGAAACCAGGCTTCAGACATTCTAGGCAAGTGTTCTACCCTAAGCCACATCCTCAACCCTTTTTAAAATTTGTATTTTGAGACGGGGGTGGGAGGTGGGGCATGGGGTGTCTCACTAAATTTCCCAAGCTGGCCTTGAACCTTTGATCCTCTTGTCTCAGCCTGGTAGAAAACTTCATTGAAAGATGTTCCAACTCTAGTATCTTATGTATTTGACCTATTCAATATTGATGCAGTTTCTGTTAACATTTGAAACAACTTGAGGGAATGAAAAACCATTATAGAATCTATAATAAAAGAACTGGGATTTAAAAATCCACTAATGAACAATTCTATTTGTAAAAGACAGTCTGGAATATTTAGTATTTTCATTTTATAGTAAAGAGACCAAAATCTGACATCCAAAACTAGAGTTGTATAAGTATTCTGTTGCTTGGCTTTATGTGCCTGGTCATTTTTTTAAATTTCTAAATATTTTATATATTTTTATGCTTTTGTAAATGAAGTTACATTTTCAGTTCTTCCTTTTGTACAGATGATTGAACGCAGAGATGCTCTACCACTAAGCCATTTCTCCAGCCCTGTATACCACTAAGCCATTTATTCAGCCTCTTTTTTATTTTACTTAGAGGGATAGTGAGAGAGAGGGAGAAAGAGAGAAACAATTTTATTTAGTTTTTCATGTGGCTTTCATTTCGCTGACAGTTTGTTTTGTATGTGATGCTGGGGTACAAACTCGTGTCCTCGTACATGCCTGCTTCACAAATGAGGCAGTGACCATTTGCCCCTTTAATTCATCTTCTGAGATTTTCAGTTTGAAAACCAGGTTCCTATGCTACAAAGAGTGATTTTTGCATTTGGATTTCAAATGTTTGCTTTGCTTCTTTTTCTTTTTTGCAGGTGTTTACTGCTTCCTTCAGCACCTCTGTTATACATATGTTCTCGGTGCTCACCTTCATTTTTTTCTCAATGCTGTAGCTTCTTAGATATGTGGTTACTTTTCCCTTGTGACTCATTTGTGGTCTCAGGTCTAGTTAGTGAAGTATTGCTAATGGTGATGAACCTTCTGATGATTGGAAGGAAAATAAGTCATTTACCTGTGGTATTAAAGACAAGCTGCTGGTCCCTGTTAGGACATTGAAGAAAGTCTTTGTTTTCTGGCTCTTTCCTAGTTTAAAGGGTAGGGAATGTCTGTCAGAAAAATATGAGTTGGAAACAACTTCTTCCTGGGTTCATTTGCATAGACTGTTTGCATAGGCCAGAAGGTCTTGGCCCTAGGGTCTTGGATATTTGCTTAGATTGGGTTGGGGAAGAAATGCTGTCTACCCAGTTTTTTCTTCAGACTATCAATAGTCCTCAAGCTTGTTGAGGAATAGTGCTATCCATGGAAGAAGGTGGGGGGTGGAAGGGATGGATTCCACTGTAAATCATTTTCTTGAAGTGTCAGTATTTAAATACTGAATTCTGTGAATTCCTTCAGATACTTTATATCCTAAAGAGTGTGTTTTTAATTACTGAAAGCTCCTCTTTTATTTTCGTATTTCCACTGATTTGTAGCTGATAATCCTTAGTTATCTCACTACATATTAGAATAAGTAGAATATTTAATATTATAGTTTAAGGCACAATCCTATCTCTTGGTAATATATACATGTGAGGTTTGTTTGTTAGAAAGATATGGATCATAACCTTCTGGAAGACTCATTCTGTTGATGGATATTTACTATATGCTGCGATTTTGTATTCCCATTCCGGACCATTCTTATCTCGACTTATTACGTTTTTGACATATTCATTACCTTCATTTATTGTCTCATAAGCATATTAATTTAAAAATAATTGTTTTCTTTAAAAATAATTTTTTTTAAGGGAGAGAGTGAATTTTATTTTTCCATCTGGTTTTTTTTTTTCTGCACCTAGTTTTGTGTCTGGTGCTGGGGTTCAAATCTGGGTCCTCGTGCATGCCAGGCAAGCACTGTACCACTAAACCACCTCTCCAGCCCTTATAATTCTTATTTTTTTTTCCCCCAAACTTGCTCTCTTTGAGAGGGTGTATACCACAGTTTCTTTGAGATATTTTGGCTAAAAATCCTGGACTCATCCTTAATACCACTCATTATTATTTCAGTAAGTCATGGTTATCTCTGCTTTGGAAATGTATCCTGAGTCCAAAAACTTCTCCCTAGCTCTTCTCCTTATAAAGTCGTCTAATTTGCCTTAATCTTTTAGATTTACTGGCATTTAACATTAATAGTATTTTAAATTTAATAGTATTGTAATTTTTTAAAAAATCAGTGGTTCAGATATTTTTATATTTTAACCCCCAGAGCACCAGCTTTTAATTTTTTTGTTGTCTTTATTTTTGTTTTTTTAATTTATTGATGTTATCACATTTTATTTCTTCTTCTTTTGGAGAGCTTACTGTTAATAGTTTCTTAATACTGTGTTAAGGTGGATGATGAACTCACTGGTTTTCAACTTTTTTTTTTTAACTCTATACATGTAAATTTCTGAATGTCTTTTGGAGGGCCTATATTTAGCATATTTTATTATTGTACTGATGTAAACATTTTCCACTGTGACTTTTTAAAGACTTTTAGAAGTGTGTTTTAGAATTTCCAAATCTGGGCAACTTGTTTTTTTTTTTTTTAATATTGATGTCAGAAAAAGGGGACGCTATGAAACTGACTCTGTGGCATTTACTGAGATTTGTTTTCTGGCCTAGCATGTAGTAGTCACATTTTGTGGTACATTGTGTACCTGGGTAGAATGTGTACTCTGTAATTATTTGTGCCATTTTTCTGTATTCCTTACATTTAACTTTTTGTTTCCTTGTCTGCTTTATCTGTTACTAAGAAAAATGTGTTAAATTCTCCTACCATGAATTTGTTAGCTTCTCCTTGTAATTCTGAGAATTTTAATGTAATAGTTTTTCAAAAATTGTTTCTTATTCAGTCTTGTAGTGACCGCTTTTATCACCTTTTTAAAAATGGTGTTTGCTTTTTAATATCGATTTGTCTAATGACATGGCTGTATGAATCTTAATGTGATTTATGTTGTCATATGTCTTTATGAATAATTTTAACTTTTTAGTATCCTGTGTTTTAGGTGTATATCTTATAAATCATGTAAAATAGGATTTTGAGAAATTCTGAATTGATTTTTTATTTTCATTGATTAGCCTACACTTATAGTGACTTCTGTTATAAATGCATAAAAATATTTACTTTTGCCCTCTTGTGTGTTTTCTTATTAATCTAGGTTATTTAAGCCCCATCCTCATGGATTAATGTGGTTTATTTTTCTTGTTTCTCTCTTTGTTTTCTTTATTATGTCATTTTCTTGTGCACTGAGATGGAAATTATGCATTGTATATATATAGATGCATTGTAGTATATATGTAATCTGTATTGTAGTGATTCCATAAAAGTGCATAGTTGATTACAGTTCAAACTGAATCATCTCCAAATTCCATTTAAATAGCACATGATCCTCATTGTTACAACTGGTGATTTATCCGCCCGACATTAAACCTTTTTGTCTAATTTATCCTTAAGTAGAGTTCCTTTTTTTCTTTTTTTCCTAGTTTTGATCTGTCATTTTATGGGAAAGAATGAGCAGTAGGCTGTTGCCTCTTCTTAATTTATTCATTTATATATATATGTATATATTATATCTAGCTAATTATGTTGTACTTCAAAATGTCTCATAAACCTATTTGTTTCTTTCACTTGACCACTAAAGTTTCAGTTTCATCTGGCTTATAAAAAAGTTTGTGGGGGCTGGAGCGGTAGCTCAGTGGTTACAGTGCTTGCCCGGCATGTGCAAGTACACGGGTTCAAACCCCAGCAACCCACATACACAACTAAGTGTCAGAGCAATGAAAGCCATGTGAAAAACTCAATAAAAATTGATTCTCTCAGTCTCTCTCTCTCTCTTACTCTCACTGTCCTTCTCTCTTAAAATAATTAAAAAAAAAAAAGTTTGTAAGAGTAGACTCCGACTTTGTGGTCTAAGTACACTCCCCCATTAATATTGTTGGATTTTTGTTTTTGTGTATCCTTTTGAAACATGATTATTCTAGCTAGCTGTTTTCATTTTTGTTTTATTCTTTCATATCACTGTGTCTCACTGATATTTACAAATATATTAAATAATTTTCATTTGTAGTTATCAAGTAGTAGGACATTTTATTAGCTTTCTCTATTACATTCTGCTTTTTAAGTTGCAGTAATATATTTAAATGAAAAAAAGTTTTTCAGTAACAAAGAACTTGAATTTGTCTTTGCAATTTAAAATACGGTTTTCTGGCATGGCCAATTGGAAAGAGTAAAATTCACTGTAGAATGTGTATTACTCATGCAAAAATACGATGGGAGTAGCAAAAGCAAAATGAGGGAATCTTATAATTTGTTAAACACTATTGGTTTTCAAAGTGCTGTTCCTGGACCAGCAGTCCACAATCCCCTGCAAATATGTTAGAAATGGAAATTCACAGGTTCTACTTTCCATTTATAGGACCCAACTGTCAGTATTTGGAAAAGCCATCCAAGTTATTTGTCTCAGTGAAATGCACCTTTAATGCAACTCTGCCTTAAACTCTTCCAATTTGTATCTGAGCAAAGTTGCTCTCTAATTGCTACACCTCAGCATCAAAAATTCATTGGAAGTACTAAAAACACACGTTATTATAGTATTTAAACAAACCCTGTGGGGCAGTAAGACTATGGAGAGTACCTAAGCTCCCCTGATATAGGTGTCTGTGTTTGGAGTTTCTTATTTAAGATGTTTTGTGGTAATTATTCGTCTATGATATATACATATGATGATGCATTTCTTTTTTCAACTTATTATTTGAATTAGTATTTGAAGAACTTTGTATGGAGATTATTTACATTATGTATGCATATAGTTTAAATAATATGATAGTATTTTGTGTAACTCTTTTTGTTTTTCTTTCAGGAGAGAAATAGAAACAAACAATAGCCGTATGAAGATGTCCTATTAAAATTACAACACTAATGATGTAGACTCTGGAAATGCCTAATAAGTCAAAGAAGACGTTATTAAAGCTTTTTTTCTGCTTAAGGTGACATCTTTGAACACTTTAACACAAAGTTGACTCTTCTTGTAATGGTTTTCATCAGCGCATCTGCCCTTATATTCTCACCAAACACACTTGAGAACTGTAACTTCGTCAAGCACTTTCTGTCCTGAAGCTTTTACCAGTATCTGCTGTCTTTTGTAATTATGCATCCTAGCTAAGGCACAGAAGACTGAATGAATGCAAGGATTCATTAACTCTTTGAATTTGTTAAATACTAACAGTTAACCATTAGAAGTGGTTCAATGATGTAAGAGTCACACTGCTTCAACTTTTTCTTTGTTGTAGTTTTTAAATTGTCAATTTTTAGCTATTCAACAGATTAAAAGCAAAATAATCATGCCATATTTAGTCCTGGAGTTCAAGTCTAAATGTTTATGTGAAAAATTATTGTAGTAAACTTTTAAAAAAGGCAAAGCAACCTTAAGCTCTATTTTAGCCAAATGAAACATAATCTGAAATTATACTAGAACATTTCCCTTGTCTTCAAACTGTTTGGTGTAACAGAATATTGATATGCAGCTTGGTGGATTTCACCAGTTAATGCACATTCTTTTCCCCTCCTTCCCTCAATTATATGTATACTGAGAAATGTGCATTTGTCTGAGGAATTATTTTGTTTGCTACCACTTAATGAATCTCAAAATTTTGAGTAAATGTACCTCAGTCTAATCAGACTTTTTATGACCTTTATAACTACATTTAAAATCCTTAATTCCTATTTCTGGGTGTTTGCGAGCCTGATTGCTATCATGAAGTAAAAATTTATTATTCTAGATATTCACTAGCTAAATAAACATAGTTCTTGTTTAGCAAGCATATACTGTTCCTCAACTCTTTTCTCCAGCTTTTGCAGTGTCCTGGCATCCTTAAAATACTTTGAGAATATGGCCTTGATCCATGAATTAAATCAGTATCTAAGTGAATGTGTTGATGTTTTATTGATCAGATCTATATAAGTGGGAATACAGCATATATCTGGGTATTCTTATAGTTATCTTTTTAACATCTTATTTTTTTCATTAATTACATATCAACATTAATTTTGTATCTTGAAACAAATTGATTTTGTACAAATGAATGTGTCAAGCATCTGTATTAACTGATTTGATGGCATAAGGTAATGAAAATAATGTCCTGCCCCTTATATTACTGTTTCAAAAGGAGAAAGCTATGTAGAATGATGTGTTAAGGGTGAAAATAGCAATACAGTAGATTTGAATACCTTGATGTTTTGCATTACTCCATTTATGTTTACATCATGTTTAAAAATGTTTTCATTTACTATGATCTATGGTCACTTTAACTAAAAAAATCTAGTGACATATTTCTTTGAGGCTTTCATTGATATGATTTTTTTTGTACAATGTTTCTTAAAATGTACAAATACTGTATTTTTTTTTCACTTGAATACAGTATTTGTAGATAACTATAGCTAATTCACGGTTCTTGGGTAGTCCCAGTGTAGTTATATCAATGTTTACTGAAGGGAACATCAAACTGTTAATGGTATATTATAAAATAAAGACTTTCTTAAAGGAAAATTGCACCTATTTTACCTTTTTGAGACTAAGCCATGAAATCTTGTAACATGTCTCTTAACTATTTACAGTAAAAATTGGCATTTGGGTATAGTCACCACAGTAATGTTCTTTATCTCTAAGATTGTATAGGTAGGGCATGCCAAAGATGATGATTATCATTCCGGAAGTCAAGTCCTATTGGAGAAAACTGTAAAAAGGGTGACCTTGTGGGAAGGATCTGAGTCCTCTACCAGAGGTTCTCTTTTCTTGGTGCTTTATTAGCAACTCTGGATATTTTTATAAAACTAGTTACATTATAAGTGGATTCAAACTTGTTTAATTCACATTAGGTTTCTATGTAAGAAATGGAAACTCCCAGCATGCAGGCTGATTGCAGTGGACTCGGACATATCAGGTGTAGTTTAGAGTCTGTGCACGTTGAGGATTACATCCCAGTGCCTTTAACCTGGATTCCTAATCCTATGTGAAATGGGTGCAGCATTCCTTTGGAAAAGAAACAGCAGCAAGAACAGCTTTTCAATTGGTAATTTTGTGGTTTTTCTCATTTATGTTTCCCCCAAAGCACCAACTTTCTCTTTCTTCTTGGTCTGTTAGGTCAGTGTGTAACAAGATATGTTTTCTTTAAATGAAATTGCTACAGGTTGTCTCAGGCACAACCAACTGAATGTTTTTTCACTGTCGGGACCGAAAAGGAGAGAACGTGGGCTTCTACAAAAGGAAATAATCAAATGTTTGATTGATCATAAATTAAAACATTATTGTCCCAGTAAATTGCTCACTTAATGTTTTTCTAAGTTCTGGTTTGAATGTTTCTTATTCTTATTAAAGTTATCTTATGTGGGTATTTTATTTTGAAAGGTATTATAGTTTGTATTCTTAACAGTAAGGGGGAAAATATAACCAAAATTAGTATTCTCTTTCTCTATACATATTGGTACTTGAAAATTCCTTTCAAAAGAAACCCAGCCTTTTTAAAAATTTTAGTACATAATTCCTCATTTTAACGTAAGTGATCTTTCTAATCCAAAAGCTGTGTTATTTTTGAGTACAATGCATGGGGGTTAAGCTGATGTTAAAACAGTTTGCAATAAAAAAAAAGAATCAGCTTAAGTCATTTAATCATTTCAAGTGCATTCTGCATCCTTTAAAATTAAGTTTGAGAGATTTAAGAGAATTGTGTTTTCATTAAGTTTTGCATATCTTTTGTTATGCCGTGTAGATTCCCTTTTTCATATGATTAAAGGAAGGTTATGATAAGATGATTAGTTCATTTACATTCACTTGTAGCAATTACATGAAAATTTGAATTTTGTCGTGTTTGGGTTTGTTCATTCCTGTGAATGATGGTACAGTTAGGTGAGATATTTTGTTATGGTACCCAAACTCACCATGTGGTCCTCTTTAATCTTTGAGGGTTTCAATAAAAATTGTTCACTTATATCTGTGTTGTTTCTATTTTATCTTTATAAATATGTATTGTCTGCTAGAAACATAACAGTTTTGCCTACTTTGTATGGGTTTCCTGATTGATTTATCTTTCAAGTACAAATAGATTATGCCATTCATTTTAATTGGCCATTTAAATTAGGTAGGGAAATTAAAGAGAGGGAGGATAGTACTTTATTCAAATCTTTGTACACTCCTATTCAGTTACATGTTCTTAATACAAAACTTAGAGCAAAAGAGAAAGAGAAGACATTTTTATTTTTATTTTTAAAGAGAGAAAGACAGTGAAAGACAGAGAAAGAGAGAAACAACTTTATTTAGTTTTTCACATGGCCTTAGTTGCTCCAACACTCAGTTGTGTACGTGGTGCTGGGGTTTGAACCCAGGTCCTCGCGCTTGCCAGGGAAGCGCTGAAACTGCTGAGCCACCGCTTCAGCCCCAAGACATTTATTTTTATGTAGGAGGAGGAGAGGCGCCACCAGCTGTTTAACAACTATATCCCCCTACTCTTAGTCTCAAGAAATACTTAACATTACCCCTGGGGATCGGTGGACCTTATGTGAATAGGATCATGATAAATCTGGATGGTGTATCATTGATCATTGCTTAGTTCTCTATTTGTTCTGATGGAGGAATCCAAAGAATTTAGTTTTTTTGTGTGTTATCAAAAGCAGCTTTATATGTACAACATTTGCAGTCTTTGACTAGGACACAAAGAAAGTGCCTCACATCGCCCTGAAGGGAAAGTACATTTCATTAGCGAATTTGAGTTGAGGCCAGTCTTTCATAGTTGGGACCTAATTCTTATTGACTGTTGCTTCATGATAATGGTAATTCTAGTCTAGAAACAAAAATACTATTTCAGTCATAAGTTTACTGACCAAGTCAAGGTTGTTATCTTTCAATCAGAAGTTTATCTTTGCTTTCTAATCACGCATGACCTTGATATGTGTTCTTTTTTCACTTGGTGTAGTAGCAGTAACTACTGTAACCTGTGCATAGTTGTGGCAGCTTAAATAGTTTGTGAGTAGTGCATCAAATTCAGAATATAGCCACTGTAATTTTAGTTATCTGTATAATTTCAACTAAATGTAAGTGAAAAATTGTTTTCATAAAACAACATGTCAGGAAGATAAGGAGTTAACATGGGTTCCTCGCCCCCTCTTGCCTCTTCATAGAATACATTTAGATTTTTTTAGATTATTAAAATGTTTTTTTGAAACATGAAGTTTTTTTTTTTTTTCTATACAGGAGAGCAAACACAGTCCTCATGTATGCTTGGTGCACACTCCTGATCTGTATCTTCAGCCTTAACATTGGGCTCCTTAGAATTTTTAATTTTTTTGCATTACAGGGGATCCAACTCAGGGACTCCTAACAGGTTAGGCAAGTAAGTGCTCTAGTACTAAGCTGTTTCCCAGCCCCAACTTTGTGCATTTCTAAGAGATAAATCTATAATCAGAAGAGAATTATTGGCTAAGAGATCTTGATAATGGGGGACTTAGTTATATCTAACTGGTAGATTGAGCAATGTCCTTAAGAAAAATCAGGAGATAGATAAAATGCATCTAAGTTTCTTTGCAGTTCTGAGATTTTTGTAATTTGTGATTTAGTTTTGTAGGCTGTGATGTATTCTAGCAATGGCAAAGGGTCGTTTCTTTGAAAATAAGTTTGGAAACCAATTTGAGTTTTAATAATCATCTTTATTCAGAGTATAATAAAAAGAAGTAGACATATGCTGCAAAGAAATCCAGTTTTTCTTCTGTCATTTCATATTCTTGTATTTTTAAAAAACAGATTAGTTTTTAGAATAGTTTTGCAGAAAAGTTGGAAAGACTATATATGGAGAGTTTCTACATCCAACTTCCCCTATTATTTTTTTTTAAGAGAGAAAGGGACAGAGAGGTAGAGAGAATCAATTCTATTATTAGTTTTTTAATGTGGCTTTCATTGCTCTGACACTTCATTGTGTAAGTGGTGTTGGGTTTGAACCCGTGTCCTTGCGCATGCCAGGCAAGCACCATAACCACTGACCCACCGCTCCGGCCCCTCCCTCCATTCTT
This sequence comes from Aplodontia rufa, assembly GCA_004027875.1. Taxonomy (NCBI): domain Eukaryota; kingdom Metazoa; phylum Chordata; class Mammalia; order Rodentia; family Aplodontiidae; genus Aplodontia; species Aplodontia rufa. The sequence continues at coordinate 20,726 of PVKS010002069.1, read as the reverse complement.
AACATCTTTCAAATTTACCAGTATTGATTCCTTATCAGTAATTAAAGTGCATATTTTTAGATTTTACTGTTTTTATGTCATATCTTTTACTGGTCCATGATGCAGTCAGTGATGCCACATCACTTAGTTGTCAGGCATCCTTGAGTTTGTCTTGGTTATATTAGTTTCTTGGACTTGTTTTGGATGACCTGCATAATACCGAGGATACTTAAGAATGCTCCTCCTTTGGAATTTGGGTGGTGGTTTTCTTACTATTAGATGGGTTATAAACCTTTGGGAGAAACACCACGTAGGCCATTTCCATCACGTATGAAGGAGACAGCTACCAGTGTCATGTGATCATTTATAAGCTTATCACTTGGTTAAGGGAGTATTTATTAGCTTCATTCATTGTAAAATTGCTTACCTCTCCACTTCCAGTTCTTCCCATACTGTACTTTTCAAAATCCACGTTTGGGTAGGGAATAATGCTGTCTCTCATTCTTGTAAAATTTTTTTAAAAATTTATTGCTAAAGCCAGTATTAACGGGGCATACAAAATATCCTCCAGTTGGCCAGTTACCACCAAACAATACTGGCTTCCAGGTGGCCATCAAGAGTTAATTGGAGGGGCTGGAGCAGTGACTCAGTAATTATGATGCTTGCCTGGCATGCTCGAGGATGCAATCATTCTATTTTTAAAGGGAAATATAGGAAATTTTTATTATTATTTATCCATCTCCCTACCAGCTCTGTGCCAATGAATTTTCTTTTTTGTTTTTATCATTTTAGAAATGACTTCCTATCCATTTCCCCTCATTTTATAGCAGGACTGGAATTTTTTTTTTTTTTTTTTTTTTAAAGAGAGAGGGACAGTGAGAGAGACAGATAAAGAGAGAAACAACTTTATTTAGTTTTTTCACATGGCCTTAGTTGCTCCAACACTTAGTTGTGTACATGGTGCTGGGATTTGAACCTGGGTCCTTGTGCTTGCCAGGCAAGCGCCGAAACCACTGAGCTACCGCTCCAGCCCATCATACCTAGTTTTTGAATTCCAATTTGTGTATAGAGGAGCGATGATTTTAATGAATCTGAAGATGTAATAGCTAAGATTTGGATCATGGGAAAAATCAGAACTTTTGTGTATAGGTAGAAACTAATACTCATTCAGATTTGGCTGAGGGAGAAAAATGAGGTAGGAGGGACACAGTATATTATGGTTAGACTGGCACATTCATTTAAAAAGTATTTTAAGATGGCATCTTTTTTAAAGGAATTTTTATGCTATATTTTTAGTTGACAGTAATTGTATGCATTTATGAGATACAGTGACATTTCAGTGTATATATATATATATATAAGGTGTATAATAATTGCATAAAAATAGTTGATCTGTCATCTGACTTAGCAGTTTGCGTTGGGGTCATTCAGAATCTTTTCTATATTGAAATATTCAATTGTTGTCAACCTTAGTTATCTTAATGTGTTATAGGACATCAGAAGATTCTTACTATTCAAGTGTAGACCTATCCCCCATTCACTGTTCTCTCTCCCTTCTTTGTTACCCTACAGCCATCCCAGGCTCATGCTCTGTTCTCTACTTCAAGGTCAATTTTTGGGCTTCCACTTATAACTGAGAACATGTGATGTGTGTCTTGTCCCACATTTCACATAACATAATGTTGTTGAAATTCTTTTGGAACATTTGCAAAGCTATGTAATATAATGGCCAAGAGTATGGATTTTGGAAGCTAATTGACTAATCCTGGGTCCATTACTTGACCTGAATTTCCTGACAGACTAAAAAAGTAAATAATAGCAAGACTTGGTGCCAGCCTGTAATCCCAGCTATTTGGGAGACTGTCACAGGTGGATTGCAATTTAGCTAGACCTTGTCTCAAAATAAAGATTTAACTCAGTGGCAGCATGTTTACTTAGCATGTGCAGATTTTGTTCCCTGTTGTAAAACACACACACACACACACACACACACACACACACACATATACACACAGAATAAGAGAATAATAGAACCTATTTTAGAATGTAAATAGGTAATGTTCATCAAGTCTAGCACTATTCCTGAGCCTTTGGCAAGCCCCCAAATGCTAATTGTTGACTATCTTCTTGTTTCTTTCTTTTCTTTTTTCTTTCTTTCTTTTTTTTTTTAGAGAGGGACAGTGAGAGAGAGAATCAGTTTTATTTAGTTTTTCATCCAGCCTTTGTTTCTACAGTTCTTAGTTGTGTACATGGTGCTGGTGTTTGAACCCAGGTCCTTGCGCATGTTAGTCAAGCACCATAACCACAGAGCCACTGCTCCAGCCCTATCCTCTTGTTTTTTTGTGAAGAATTTAGGACCTGTTGATTATCATTGAAGATTTTTTAGAGTCATCTTTCCTGCCTAGATGCAACTTAGAGACCATAGTCAAAATTGACTACTTTTAACTCATAATATTTTATTGAGATCCTGAGAAGTCACTGCCTGAGTAAAGTTGTTAAATTGTCATTTTTTTTTTTAAATAACTTTTTGTTTTTCAGAGTTTTCAGTGCCTTTTTAAGGTACAACACTATAGCTTATCCTGCTAGGTCAGATGGCAGACCAAGAGTGATTTGGACTAAATGGAAAAAAGCTAATATAGGGGAGTAGTGGTAAGAAAACTTAAAACAGTAGAAGAAAATTAAGCTAAAATTGAAAACTGAAAGAAAAAATTATTTAACTTTGCTTATTTCAGATGCCCTTTGATACTGGGTATTATTTAAATATATAAAATAATGGTAAGTTCTTCATTATTACTAATAACATTTCAGGATTGAAACACTAATGGTAATATGTTACCTCCATATTTCATCAGTGAACTTTTGCAATTTTAAAAGGGAGAGGTATTTGGTATGCACTTATGAAAATGGCAGTTCTAGCTAGTAATATTCTAAGGAAGAATACTAATGAAATAAAAATTGCCTTCAATATAATATAGTTGCATGCTAATATTAAAGTTATCATCCCCAACAAATAAATTAAGCTTGTTCTATTTGTACCAGCTGGATTAAGTGACTTGGTGCCCTGTGGAATGTTCAGTGTTGAGATCCCAGTACAGTCAGCCATCGAAGTCCACGGGTTTCACGTCTGAGGAGTCTACCAATTGTGGATTGAAAGTATTCAGGAAAAAAGAAAGTATTCAGAAAAAAGATATTGCACCTATGTGGGACATGCACAGATTTTTTTTTTTTTTGGTCATCATTCCCTAAACAATACAACTAACCTAGCATTTATGCTACTTTAGATATTATTATTAATGCAGAGATGATCAAATGTGTATTGCAAATACTATGCTATTTTATATAATGGACTTGAGCAGTTACAGATTTTGGTATTTGAGAGTGAACCTGGAACCAGTCCCCCTCATGGACACTTAGCTCTTTTCTAGTTGGCCCATGCTTACTGAGAGTCATTGTGTGTCTTTCTAAACTTACTTATTCCAATTGTAATTGTTTCTATTATTTTGAGATTTAAATACATACATCGGTCAGATGTGACTGAAAGTTGTTTCTAAGACTGCTTTGAAGTATCTGATGAAGGTGAGCTGTCTAGATTGATTTGAACACTAAAAACTTGTGGAAAAAATCCTAAAAATATAGAAGTTTGCCCTTGGCTTGCAAGTGATTTTTTTTTTTTTTATTCTTACCCACTTGGAAATCTTAGATGAGACAATAGAAGGGGGTGGGTCAGTCATAGGAAAAAAGACTGAAATTTGACAGATTACTTATTCAAAGGAAAAGTCTTATATAGATACCAAACAAAGGAATTAAAGTATATGTTTTAAGCTAAAATGTTTGTATCACATTTTATAATATGTTCTTTAATATGTTTTCTTATTTAACATTTTTTCAAAATTTAAACCAAATTACACATAAAGTCCAAACATTTTTTCCTTTGCATTAAACAGGTTGACTTTTTTTTCTGCATGGGATTGCATGTGTACATGTGTAATGATAGATTGTTATCTTCAAATAAATTCAATAAAGAGAAGTATTCATGCCATTTAGAAAATAATATCTAAATTGTAAGACATGTTTCCTATGTGCACTGTTTCAGAAATATACTGAGCATCAGTTTCTGATGGGTAAATTTTTTAAAGCCACTGAAGCCATGTCAAGTGTTGTGGATTGCCATGAGTAATTAATCTATTGGTCTTTTGGAAGGGCACATGTTTCTGAGAGTACATATAAACTGATTTTTTTCCCCTCAATATTCCCTTTTAATAAAAGAAGGAAATTATCTGAGAAAGAGGATGTCAGTCATTAAAAATCTACCTTGGAATTATATAACCTAGGTTTTTCCGGTTAAGTTTGTCTTTCTGTAACTTTCTGTTATTTTCCAGGCCATGTTTTTAAGGTCACACGTTAAAAACAAACAAAAATGAATGGAATGCATATCAATAGTATATACATATGTAGAAATAAAAGCACTTATTTGTGTTAGTGTTTATTTCTATAAGCAAATAGGTTTCACAGAAGGTATTTGGACAGCTTTCCAACAAAGGTTCATTGTTGGGGTCTGATCTTTATCAGCTGCCCTGGATCTCTTTGCTGTTTGCATAGGCTCCTTCGGGAGGGGCTGCTAGATTGTACATTGTTAAGCTTGAAAAACAGGGTGTTGACACTGGCTTCAGACGTTTCACATTGGTATCACCTGCCAGTTATTATTCTAGATCCTTCAAAAGGCGCACATAGAGGCTTATTGGTCAAACGTGTGCCTCTGAAATCCAGGTGTGGCAATGAAGGACCTAATGTAGAGAGGCCTCGAGGGGGCGGGGTGAAGGCCCTTAAGAAGAGGCTCCCGCCAGCAGTAGGGAGCTCGTCCTTTGGTCGAGAGCTCTCACACTTCTCTGCTGGACATGGTGTCCCTGCTCCTTTGGAAGATGGGCTCTTGCCAGCAGCCGAACCTGCCTACGCCTCGATCCTGAACTTCTCAGCTTCCAGAACTGTGAGAAATTGCTGTCCGTGTTTGTTCTGGAGTGCGGTCTTGCAGCGTTGCCTTGACTTGTTTGAGATCACCCAATGTCAGGCATTTTGTCCTAGCAGCACAAATGGACGAATAGACTAAGACATTTACGTTGCCTTGAAAGAGAGATGTAAAGCATGGATATAAAGAGAAGTAAAGCTTGGATAAAGAAAGACCGTTTCGGTTCTCCGGCCTGTGGTTTTTCTCATCCCCAGCCCGTCCCTCAGGTCAGAACCCGGCTGGACCGGGACAGTTCACATGTGGAAAAGACATTGATGTGTCAGGTTTTAGTCATGAAGAGACATGCAGACGTGCCCTTTTTCTTTGTGCCACTATGGTTTGGTAAGGAAATCACTCTTCACAAGTGGTAACTTTCTGTTTTTAAGGAGAATCTCAGATAAGGTTGAAGATACTTTTACATAACTTGGGAACATGCCTAGGCCCACCATAATGCAAATTATTGCTTTCCGGTGGTTCCTGACTGCTGTTGGTATTCAGATCTATTATTTAAAGTATCTAGTCTTAATGGATTCTGGATAATTTAATACTGATATCAATAAATTCAAATTTGTAATATTTACATAATATATATCTATTTTGAGTGTTAACTGTTACAATTCTCAAATTTTTTAGTATCAGGACCCCTTTATACACAAGGAGCCAAAGAGCTCTTGTTCATGTGGGTGTTATGTTTTGATATTTACCCTACTAGAAATTAAATCTGAAAAATAGTAAGGCTTTGTTTTCTTTTTTCTGCAGTACTGAGGATTGAATGCAGGGGTGCTCTATCACCAAACTACACCCCCAGACTTTTTATTTATTAAATTGTGGAATGGTCTCATCAAGTTGCCTAGGCTTGCCTCAAATTTGAGATCCTCCTGCCTCAGCCTTGAGTTGCTGGGATTAAGGCATGCACCAAGAAGCCTGACTAATGGTAAAAGCCTTTATTGTTTCATTTAATAGAAAGCTGCTGAATTTTCATCTCTGCCTCTGCATTCACTTTGTTGGAATATCACTGTCATGCAGCCCTTTGGGAAACGCCCTATGCATTTGAGAGTATTCAAGTGAAGAAGTCTTAGTGTCATCTAAATTTGGCATCGGGAGTTCTTAGAAATCTCTTCTGTGATGCGCTACGGATAGACTATTTGTTGTTTCGGCTCTTCTGTGTGATGGGATTTTCTTACAAAGTTCTGTCAAGTCTTTTCTTGAGTAGCTCTGTTTTGGTATTTCTACCATACACAGTCCCTCTTACACCTTCCTAGAGAATGCATTGAGCTTTTTTCCTTGATCTTAAATTCCCGTATCAGTGGCCATATTCATTGCAAGGGATCTGTTGAGTCATAGTTTTATTTATCAATGGTTTTCTTTTATCTAATTCATGTCATTTCCTCACCTTATCAAGTGTTTTATTGCCTACAAAAATAACGAATAATTTACCAATTAAAATTAGTTTTTATTCCCCGCCCCCCCTCCCCTTTTGAGACAGTGTCACTATTCCCAGGTTGGCCTCAAATTCCTTTCTCAAGAAATCCTGCTTCAGTCTCTCAGGTAGCAGGGACCACAGGGATGTTCTGCCTAGCTCCTGATTAGTATTTTTAAAAGTATCTTTGGAAGATACTTTGCAGCTGAAGTGAAACATTTATTTGTAACCTTGTTCTTTCTTTGACAACTTTAAAATCAAAATGGCTGCACTGTGGTCAAACATTATTTCCTAAGCCTTGGAGTTTCATTGACAAGGAGCAGATTGCCATACACACACCATCTCAAGAACTGAATCTACCAAATGAATGATTTCCAGGAAATAACAATACCATGCAAAGTTTGAGAAATATCAGACTGACCAGTTTGCCTCCTGACCTGGGCATTCTAACGAACTTGCAAAATAGATAATCACACTGGTTCGCATCAGTTTTAGCAGCATAATTTGCCTCAATCCCTCTTGTCTCCCATTTAGTTACAAAATCAGGACTTTAAGCATAGATTTCTGGTTCACACGTCAAAGTGAAACACATCTAACTCTGCCTTGAACCTGCTGCTTGGTTGTTGATTAACCAATGATTTAAGTGCCTCTCTGTTTTATCTGTGAAATGGGAAATTCCTGACTCAGAAATGCTTAGGGAGGTAAGTGGAAATGCATGTTGCCTGGCTTCTTGGAGTCTTGATATAATCCTCTCTAACCTTGTGGAGAAGAACATTTTTCCCCTAATTTTGTTTTCCCTTGTCTTTTTTTTTCAAATGTGGATCCTGCAGCTCTTACTGAAAGCCCTTGGCTTTTCAACTTTCATGTGACCAAAATTGCCTACATAAGCAAAACTTTGTTTTGGTGTTTTCTTGGGTAATGGTTATTGATAGCTGTCTTCATTTCAGAAATCTAATCATCTCTTATGTCTACAAGCTATACCATCTAGACAAAATATTTGACTATACGATGGTCATTATGATTCAGCAGTACGCTTTTAATTTTGGATAAAGTGAAAAGGATGTTACAACACAACTTTTTTCCTACCCAGTTTAATGAGGCTGTTTATTGAACACAGAGATTAATAATACAAAACAAATTACACAAGAGGACAGCAGAGGGAGCTATTGAGATGCTATTACGTTTTCTGTCTTATTGGTTGGGTTCTGCTTTGTTTTTTTACTGTTTTGACTCAGGCTTTCTTGTTAATCATCAATATGCAAGACAGGTTTTATCGTGTTGGAGGGTGTATATGGAGTTTGAGGGATTGCAAAAAATGAGTTTTTCCCCTTATCAGCTCTTTTTCAGTTCCATTTCCACTCCCACCACTGTTATAAAGATAATTATGAAAGTAATGATAATTTTATGACTGAAATTTTAGAGATGATTTTATTCCATTACCGTAAATCTGGATCTGCAACTTCAGCACTTTATAGGGTCTTGTCCCTAATTCTGCCTTTATTGGGGGACTCTCTGGAGACCTCTGCTGGGCTTCCAAAGCCTTAACAGGGACAGCTTGTGGGATAGTGCTCTGCCCTTCCTTAATACAGGGTGGCGGTGGATGATGAGACTAAAAGGATTAATAAAACTCACAACACTTCATGAAAAGCACTCATTAAAAGGGGGTGGTTGTACTTGGACTAGATCTCGTGTGTGTACTATATGAATAGGTGATGGTAGGGGGAGAAAATTATTAAGGTAGTTTCAGGGTCTTCACAATATTTATTCACATCTATGCATATGAACAACTTATGCTCTTGACATTTTTGTCACTCTCCATTCTCCTCCTTGTCTCCTTGCCTCTTAGCCGGTCCGTCAGCCTCAGGATCCTTACCCTATGTGTGTCTTCTGCATTTCAGCCATAGCCTGCCTGCCTGCCTGCCTACTGCTTGCTTGTTTTTCTTCATTTCTTCTGGGGATTGAACCTAGGGGTACTTTACCACTGAGCTACATCCTCAGACATTTTTTTATTTTGAGACCAGGTCTCACTAAATTCCTGAAGCTGGCCTAGAACTTGCAATCTGCCTGCCTCAGCATCCTGAGTCACTCAGAATGAAGGCATGGGTCACTGCACCTGGCCACAGTCATTTTTTTAGGAGGGGAGGGACTGGGTGTTTAACAAAGGGGAAGTTTATCACTGAGCTGCATTCTCAACACTTTTTGTTTTTTATTTTGAGACACTATCTCACTAAGGTACTTAGGGCCTCAATAAATTGCTGAGGCTGGCCTTTAATATTTGATCCTCCTGTCTCAGCCTCCCCAGCTGCTGATGTGGATTACTGCACCCAGCACCCTTGTGCTTGGCCATAGTCATTGTTTCTTAAACATGACTCTGGATCATTTTCTGGGATTTTTAAAAAAAAATGATACTTGGTGTTAACACAGGACCATGGGCATGCTGGGCAAGTGCTCTACCACTGAGCTATATCTCCAACTCTTTTTATTTTGAGGCAGGGTTTCACTAAATTGCCCCATCTGGCCTCAAACTTGTGATCCTCCTGCCTCAGCCTTCCTAGTACCCAGTACTACATGGCATGTGCCACCACACCTGCCTGGAATCTCTCCTTTTGCACACAAAGTGTGAATACAAGGGGTTACTGCATGGGTTGTTTGTAATAGCAAATTAAAAACTGGAAGCTATTTTTTCATTTAAAAAACAAATTATGGAACTTCCATATGACAAAATGCTATTTAGCCACTAATGATCATGTGGGAAGATGTTAAGGTATTTCCTTAAATTAATCTCATAAAGATCTGTACCATAGGGCTGCAAATTTAACACATAATTGAAATTTAGAATTTGCACATAATTTTAAAACAAATTTAAAGCTATTTTAAAAAGGATTTTATAGATAGTGAAAATTTCTGGAAACATACAAGATATTCATAAACTGGTTTCTTCTGAAGTATATTTCTAGGCTTGCTGGGTGTGGGAGGGGAAGAGGAGGGATTTTACCTTACGTCTTTCTTTGGTGTGAAATGTCTATCAAGAGCTTATAATTTATAACATTTAAATTTCAGTGGATACATCTACTGATTTACCAAGATTTAATTGCAAGTTTTCCTTAAGCCTTTCACCATCTCATTGGTCTGATTTAGATGGTGTTCCTTTGCAGTCACTAAACTGAAATCCTTGTTTGGAAACAGCTTAATATACCATAGGGGCTTTTATTTCAAGCATAATCGGGTTAGAGTATGACTCCACTTTTGCCTATTGCATGATTTAAGCAAGAAATTTAGCCTCCTTTAACCTGCATTTCTTCTTGCAAGTGGGAATATTGATGCCTTTTTTGTAAGATCATTAGAAGGAGCTGAGCAAATTTACACCCATTGACATGGTGTGATGACAGGCAGATACAGGTGCTCAATAAAAGGTAGTATCATTTTTATTGTATATTGTTTTAGTCAGCTTTGCTCACTGTAACAAGTGCCTGAGATAATCAATTTACCAAAAAAAAGTTTTTTTTTCCAGATCATAGTCTTGGAGGTTCTGGTCAATGATCAGGTGAACCCCATTGCTTTTAGGCCTGTGGTGGGGGTACAGGATAGCTATGGTGGGGAGTGAAGGTGGAGCAAAGCTGCTCACCTCATAGCCAGGAAGTAAAAGAAAAAGAAGAAAGAACAAGAGACTCCTGCAAGGGCATGCCCTGAAAGACGCAAGGACCTCCCGTTAGGACACCTCCCTGCAGGTCCACCCAAGACTAAGCCTGAACACTCAGACCTTTGTGGGGGATACGTACCAAAGCTATCAATTATTAAGAATGAAGACTGTTTGTTCCATTATAAACACTTTATCAGATACATGAGGTAATATTTTTTTACACCAGTTTTCCCCTCATGGTGTGACATTATTCTCCAGATTTATTAATCAACTCCATGGTAGTTATATGGAGGAGCACTCCTGACTAAGGCTTAATTATGTAGCTTGCAGACATGTTTCCAACAGCTCCTTAGGGCTTTAGTTAAAAGACGAATCCGATGGTGGCATCCAGGCACCATGTTAGGAAGGGTACAATTACAGAAAATTCAGAGTGGATTTTGCAACTCTACAGATAGTTCCTAGTCATGCTGTTTACCCATGATGCAAGTTTTATGTGACCACTGCAAAGCAGAGGAGTTGTGAAGTTGGTGGTACTGCTGAGAGCTTTGCTTGTCCTCATCAGAGAGTGGGAACTTTTTTACAGCACATATCCCCTCTACAAGTTACCTGTTTTTAGAGGCACTTCTCCTGTGCCACCTTTTATCATGTTTTTATTTTGAAAATGTAAGCAGCATTTGCCTAGTAACAGAATCTTGTGATGTGAATTTTTGAATGAATGATGAATGAATCAATTCATGACTTTGGCTCAAGTCTGGTAGTACTTCCAAGTATCTAATTATATGTCATTTATCTAATGAGATATAATCAAACTGTTTCTTGAAAAGCATTTAGATGGTGAGCATTGCCGATTGACTGGATTGTTCTACCCTTCTGGCAGAGTTCAGTTGTATGGGGAGTGCTCTCCACCGAGTCCTGCAACATCATGCGAAATGGCGATACATTCAGGTGAGTGAAATGCATGGCTGAAATAGATCCCATAAAAATTCAGTGCTGCGTGTCTTCTGTTCCTCTCAGCAGTAAGCTGCAAGTGTGCTTGCTTTTAGCTTTCAGTTTCTTTGACACTTTGCTTTTTATCAACAACAGGGTATGTGTTGTCTTATCTACTGTTTCATATCTCTGTTTTAAAACTTTGCTCCTCACCCCCACCAAGAACAAATTGAAGGTCTATTTTTCTTCATGTCTAAGATTGTTATCTCAGGAAATGAGTCATAGAAAACATGTCTGCATGAAACAGCAGTAGCTACATCTGTTTTTAGTGAAATGGTTGTTTTAGCAAGAGCCCAGAGTACAGCAGAGAGGTCAGATAATGCCTCACCTGGTCACCTTTGCCAATCAAGTCAATATGCAGAGTTAGGTAGGTGATATCAACAACTTTTTAAAGTACATCTCTTTTAAACCTATTCAGGGTGGATAAAAATGGCCACAGTTCCTGTGTCATACTTCCCTTTGGGAGATAAAAATTATTTTCCCCTTGAGTCTGGCTTGCCCTGTGTCGTTTAACCAACATAGTGGATGTGACAATTTGCCTAAGTGACTCAACGCATTAAACTTCTGGCAACTTCTAGTTTGGGGAATCCTGAGTAGCCATATAAAGAAAAAATCTGTCTTACCTATTGGGGAGATCACAGAGCACTGCCAGGAGAAAAAAATGATCCATTTCAATGTTCAAGAAAAGCTTTTATTTATATTTGTTTTTGTGGTACTGGGGATGAAACCCAGAGGTGCTCTACCAATGAGCTATATCCCCAGCCTTTCTTATTTTTTGAGATAGTTTCTTGCTAAGTTGCTTAGATTGGCCTTGAACTTGTGATCCTCCTGCCTCTGCCTCCAGCGTCACTGAGATTACAGGTGAGTACCACTGCATCCAGCTCAAGAAAAGCCTTTTCATGTCTTTGGTCTCGTTCCTTTCTTCTTTTCTTTTTCTTTTTCTTTGTTTAAAGAAAGAGTGGATAGTGAAAAAGAAAAAGAGAGAAGCAATTTTTATTTAGTTTTTCATGTGACTTTCATTCGTTGGACACTTCGTTGTGCACATGGTGCTGGGGTTTGAACTCGCATACTCGCGCATGCCAGGCAAGCACTACAATCGCTAAGCCACCGCTCCAGCCCCAGTCTCATTCCTTTCTGAAAACAGAATTTCTCTGATGAGCTCAGTCAATCTTCAGAAGGATGAGAAAGAATAAAATGATTGCTTTCTTAAGTCCTTATATTTTGTTGTCATTGGTTACTTAGCAATAGAAACCAAAACAGAAATTGTTTCTTTGAAGTGAGTTGCTGCTGTAACAAAACAAAATAAAATAAAAAAAATGTAGGTTTGGCTTTGGGATGAGCAGAGACTGGAAGGAACTCAAGGAAATTGTTAGTGAAGGCAGTAAGCATAGGGAGGAAATTGTCATTAGCAGCTGGAACAAGGGTGACTCATATTACCAAAGACAGAGAACTTGGCAGGAAGTTGATAACACAGAAGAGAGAAATTGTATCTATGGAACTTGTGGTTACAACTCTTGACGTACGTTCACTATATTCCTCTCAACAACCTGGCATGAAAGGCATCGGTATTTCTATTAGCAAAGTGTATAAATTCAGACTTAAGAAAGTTAAGTATCTTTCCCAATATCATACCTGGCAAGTTGCACAGTCATAGTTATTACATAATTTAGCTAAAAGAATTTTCAAGCAAAACAAAAAGTACCAGTGGGTTTCTTTTTATCAATATATGAAAGGACCAACAGAAAGGTAACTAAAGGAGAAACAGTTTAGGTTTTGAGCAGAAAATGAAGGAAACATCTCCAAGTTTGGAGATCTCACTTACAGGTGTGTCTGTGCAATGAGAAAACAAGATAGGTTGTTCTACTTGAAGGTGAATGGCAGCAACTAGAGCATTTTACAGGTGACCAATGCCTCAATCCATTAGCAGCTATATAGTTGAAACAGAATACTGCTCCGCTTCTAGAAAGGCTTTGGATTTCTATTTCAATTAGTTCATCATGGACAACTCATGGAGAGTTCCTTGAGGCTGCCAAAATCCCAGGAAATGCCATGGAGTAGAATATTCAAAAAATTTATATATATGTATGAATCTTAACCAGCCTAGCTGTTCCATGGACAAAATGGTGACTCCAATAACAAGCCTCACTTCCAGAGAATGATTGAGGAGTTCTTAAAATCTGCCCCTGAATCTGCAGAACACTGATTTTGTTGTTGGTATCTGGAATTACCTTGCAAGGAGCTATGATGATTACCCAGGGTCAATATCAACCCTCCTGGCTCCCAAAGGAAGCAGTATCTGTGCAGTCTGTCACAAAATCAAGAACAGGAGTAAAACATATCCTTGTCAACAGATCCCAGCATTAAGGCCATACAGATATGGCTTAATGGGAATCTCCCCAAGATGAGATTGATGGGGTTGGCTCTGGAGAAATTTGTTACCAATATCAGTATGGGAGGTGGGTTCCAGCAGTCAGTTGTCCACCCAACTGAAACAAAAAGTGCTTCTTTAGAGCAAGATTCCTCCATAGTGATCTACCTTCATGGTCAATAAGTCGAGGTGTTGCCTGGCCCTTGTCTGACCCAGAAGACAGCCTCGGTGTGATGCCAGGGCCTCACTGATTCTAAAAGTAACAGAGGTACTTACACACTTAGAGTACAATGGGGATACAAACTTTTAAGGGTCTTTTTGGTATCAGAGTTCATATGATTATCTTATCAGGGTATTTTAAGGGGGAAGGGCCATACTTTCAACTGGCCAGATTTGAAAAGGGAGTGAGATGTGAAAGGGTAGTAATTATAAACTTATAAGCTAGGCTATTTAAGTCACCGTTGCGCACTGCTCTTGTTGCTGTCATTGCTGAATGCATATTGGTGTTGATGTTCATGAATTTTAAGAGGGTTTTACAAATCAAGAGGTGTTGTTTATAGAGAGTGAGATGAGTGCACTAACTAGGGTTCCAGATCCATTCATGTTATACAATGAAAATGATACAGAATTGCAGGGGAAGGAAATGAATTTGAAGCCACGATGAAAGACTTCACGGCAGCAAAGGTACTGAGAGATGCAATTCATTACAATAGCTTTGTGGGACCATTGAAAGAGATAGTGGGAATTGGAGGCTATGGTAGATTATTGCCAGTGAACTCAGTTTTATACCCTAGCTGTTCCAGATAGCGTGTATCAGAACCCTTGGCACCTGTAATATCATCTTGGACATGAATGCCATTTATTTACTTACTGTCCCTTTGATAGAAGAGATCAAAATCAATTGACTTTATTTGGTGGGGGTTTCAATGCACATGTATGGTTCTACAACAGATGCATGTGAATTCTCATGTTGTTTGCCACCAGTGGGTAGGCTGAGACAGGAAACAAATCCTTTTTCCTTTGTGGGGCTTTGTTTTACTGCATTGATGACATCAGTTATCTATTACTGGGTCACATATTAGTCCAAAGTTAGCAGCTTAAAATATCATATTTGGGGGCTGAAGTGGTGGCTCAGCAGTTACAGTGCTTGCCTGGCATGTGCAAGTACATGGGTTTGAACCCAAACACAATGTACACAGTGAGGTTTCTGGAGCAATGAAGGCCACGTGAAAAACTAAATAAAAAATTGATATTCTCTCTCTCTCTCTTCCTCTCTCTCTCTTTCACTACCCCCCCCCTTAAAAATAGCATATTTGTTATCTCAGTTTCCTGTCTGTCAGGAACTGTGTTCATGGCTTAGCTGGCTTTCTTGTGAGGCTGCAATCAACTGCTTATCCAAAGTGGAGGTCTAATTTAAAGGCCAAGTTGGGAAAGGATGTTCTTCTAAGCTCATGATTGTTGGTGGGATTCAGTTCTTTAAGGGTTGTTGAATTAAGAGCCTCAGTTCCTTGTTGGTTGCTTGCTGGAGGTCACCTTCTATTCCTTGCAATCTGGGTCTCTCCACAAAGCAGTGTGCTTCATGAAGTCAGCAAGGAAAAAAGCCTACTAGCAAGATGGAAAGTAAAATCTTACACAATGGTGATGTGGCATCTTAGTGCTGAAGTGTTCCATTGGTTAGAAGCAAGTCACTCAGAGGTGTGATCAACTAGACTAAAAACCAAGAGGTGGGGATTTTAGGAGACCTTTTTAGAGTTTTCCTACCATAGATTCCAGTAAAGAGTAGGTGATGTTGACTTTAGAATATTCAGCAACTCAAACAAGATCCAAGGTGTGGTTTGTTAATCCTGATACATTACAAGGAACAGCCAGATTTTGATGAGAAAGCTGTTCTGAGGGTGAAAGATTGACCCTTGAGACAGTACAGAGAAAGTTACTTATCCTCTGCTATCCACTACCCAAAAGGGAGTCTGGCATTTCATTGGGTTATTGGATATTGGAGAAAATTATTGCCTCTTTCTGGTCCATTTGGGCTGCTACATAATAACAAAACCAGTAGCTTATAAACAACATTCATTTCTTTCTTAGTTCTGGATGCTGGGAAGTTTGAGATCAAGATGCTGGTAAATTGAGTGTCTGATGAGAGCCCATTTCCTTGTCCATAGATGATGGCTTCTTGTGTCATCACATGATGGAAAGGATGAGGGACTTCTGGATCCTATATGTGAGATGTGTATGTATCTATATATGCATGTTTAGTTGTTTTGGTGTTGAGGATCAAGCCCAGAACCTCACTTATGTCAGGCAAGCACTCAACCAGTGAGCTACACCCTTCAGGCTGGGTCCCATTTACAAAGACATTAATCCCATTCATGATGGCTCTAATTCCCAAAGGCCAGATAATAGCACATTGTTGTTAGGTTCCAATGTATCAACTTAGGGGAGACAAAATTCAGTAGATAGCATGCCTTATCTAGTCATTTTGTTGAGCCTAATGTGTAAGATGATAGGAAAATATGCCAAATTTAGGTGGGAGTCTGAGCAGGAAGCTGAGATAGAGGCAACACAACAAATGGCTTCAGCAGCCCTTCTCTTGAGCAGAGTCCACATTAAGATAAAACAAAATGAAACAAAGTGGTGAACCAGGTATGTGTGGCCTAGGCACGTATCTCTTCCTGAAGTTTTTCTTTTACTTCCGTCTATCACTGTCAGTTTCCAGGTCAACTTCTATTGACTAACTTATCCTGATCACAGGTGATATTTCCTTATCCTTGGTGTATCTGATCATTTTTAATTTGTATTGTAAATCATAAATTGTTGAGTTCCTCAATTTAAATTTAGCATTTTTCTAATTTGAAATTTTGTTTGAATTTTGTTTTCCTGGGCTAGATATGTTACTTGGGGGATTAGCTTGAGCTTTTATTAAACTTTATTAGGATAGGTCTAGAGTAATTCTTTTCTTTTTTGTACTGGGAACTGAACCCAGGGGTACTTTACCACTGAGCTACATTGCAAGCCCTTTTTATTTTGAGACATAAGTCTAAGTTGTTTAGTCTTACTTAGTTGTTGAGTCTGGCCTTGAACTTGCAATCCTTTATCCTCAGTCACCCCAGTGGCTGAGAGTAAATTTTATTCTAGGGCTAGTTTAGCTCTATTATATAAATATATAGATTTTTTTAAAAAAAGGATAGGAAAAAATATATCATGAAAACACTGAGTAGCACATTTCCAGTGGATATATTGAAATGAGGCAAAGTAGAATGAGGACAAGGCATAGTACTAGAGATAAACAGAGAAATTTCCTAATGATGGAAGTGTCAGTTCGTGAAGGAGACCTAAAAATACCAAAGCAATAAATGACAGAACTAGAAGAATAAATAGACAAATCCATATTATAGGAGTTTTAATGCTCCTTTCTTAGTAGCTGAATGAACAAAGTGACAACGTATCAGTAAGGTTATAGGTTGAGCAACACTGTTAACCAACTTGATTTAATTTGTACTTGTAAAACCTGATATCCAGCAATGGGTAAAATATAAACTTTTTACATGTACATTGAACATTCACCAAATTGGATAGCATGCAGTATCATAAATATGTCTTAACAAACTTGGAGAGATTTAATCCACACAGAGAATAGAATTAATCTGGAACAAAATCTCTAAATATTTTGGAAATTAAATAGCATTCTTCTAATGACTCATGAATCAAAGATGACATCAAAGGGAAAGAATACATTTTGATATTAGAGAAACCAAAAATAAAATCTATTAAAATTTGTGGAATGAAACTAGAAGAATGCTTTTAGGGAAATTTATAGTTTTAAGTGTTTTTCTTAGAAAAGATGATATTATTAAAGTCAATGATATAAGCTTCCACTTGAAGAAACTAGAAAAAGAAGATGAAATTAAGTTTAAAGTAAAAAGAAAGAAGGAAATAAAAATAAGAGAAGTGGAAGTCAGCTAAATAGAAAACAGTTGAGAAAATCAAACTCAAAGCTGGTTTAAAGATACATGAAATAAATAAGCGTCTATGTAGACTGAAAAAAAATTATAGAGGCAAAGACCCAAATAACCCAAATCATGAGTAAAAAAGAGAGCACTACAAATCCTACAGTTATTGTAGAATAAATGGGTACTAAAGGGATATGATTAGTATCTTTATGGACATAAATTTGAGAAGTTAGAGGGAATGAATACCTTGAAATATGCAAATTATGAAAAATGGGTAAGGAAACAATAGAAAACACCAATAGACTTTTACTTGTAAAATAAATTTAATTAATAAAGCATTCATACACAAAAGTACTTTATGCATGATATTATCACTAATTAATTCTGTCAAATACTTAGGGATAAAAAAAAGCACCAGCTTACTCAAGCTACTCTCAGAAAGTGGAGGAGGGAATATTTCAAAATGTATTTTATCAACTGGAGATATAGCTCAGTGGTAGGCGGTAGAGTGCCTGCTTAGTATGTGTAAGGCCCTAGGTTAAATTCCCAGAACCAAGAAACTAAATTATTTTATGAAGCAATACTTACACTGATATCAAAACCAAAGACTTTATAAGATACCAGAAACCATTCTCTCTCATGAATAGGATTAAAAATCCTTAACAAAATAATTTTAAGTCTAATCTCTGTGTGTGTATACATGTCAAAGTTTTTGGATCCATTCATCTAGTGAAAGGCATCTGGGTTGATTCCATCATTTAGCTATTGTGAATTGTGCTGCTATAAACATTGAAATAGCTGTGTCACTATAATATGCTGATTTTATATCTTCTTGGAAAATACCCAGGAGTGGAATAGCTGGCTCACACAGTGGTTTCATCCTTAGTTTTTTTGAGAAGTCTCCATACTTCTTTCCAGAGTGGTATATTTTTATATACTAGTGACAGCATCAAAAATCATGACATGCCCAAGAACAAATATAACAAAATATTTGAAAAAGTTAAGTGCCAAAAAGTATAAAACTTTTCTGAGAGAGATGAAAGAAATCTAAATAAATGGTGATACTTAAGCTTCATGGAAAGATTCAGTATTTTTGACATGTCAATTTTTCTCAAAGTGATTTAGATATTCAGTGCAGTCCTGATTAAATCTCAGTAGGATTTTTTTGTAATAATAGACAAACTGATTTTAAAATTTAAATGAAAAAAGATTTAGAATAAAACAATTTTGAAAAAGTAAAACAAAACAGGAAGTTTCATAGTATAAGTGTATAAAATTTCAGTAATCAAAATAAAGAGATATTAAAGTAAGAATAGACCCACATCAAAAGAGCAAAATTAAAGGTCTAGAACTAGATCTACACATATATGTTCAAAAGATTTTTGACCAAGTGATCAAAATAGTTTAGTGACGAAGGATGGATTTTTTCTTAATAAATGGCACCAGAAAAATAAAAAATGAACATTAAAAAAACTTTTAACACATTCCTTGTATCATATGTAAAAATTAATTCAAAATTGGTCTTAAACCTAAATCTAAGCTTAAAAGATAATAGTTATAGACGAAAATATTTTTAAAAAATCTGTTACATTAAATAAGGGGGAGATTTCCTAGGGCACACACACACAAAAATGTATTATAAAAGAAAATAATTGATAAATTATTTTAATCAAAGTTAAAAACTTTGACTCTTTGAAAGACACTGAACAAAAAGGTAAGCCCACCTAGTGGGCTAAAAATATTTGCAAAACATGTAAGTAAAAAGAAGCTTTTCTTCAGCATTTACAAAGAATTCTTAAAATTCAAGAATATGGAGACAAATTAATTTAAAAATGGGCAAAATATTTGAATAGATGCTGCATGCAGGACAGCTACCAAATAAGAACATGAAAAGATGCTTAACATCTTTATTCATGGGTAATGAGAATCAAAACTGTAATAAGGTAGTTTCCCCAGTTTATTATGACTGATTTAAAATGATTGACGATATCAAGTGTTGACAAGGATCTGAAGCCACCAAAACTCTAATACATTGCTGGGAATGCACAATGGTACAGTCACTTTGGAAAAGTTTGGCAGTTTATTAAAAGATTCATTGTAAATTTAGCACTTATTTTTAGCAATCTGGCTCATAGGTATCCATCCAAGAGAAATGAAAACATATCCACCAAAAGACCTGAATGCAAATGCTTATAAGAGCTTTATTAATAATTGTCAGAGATATAATCAGGTCAAATGCCTATCAACTGATGAATAAATAATTAGGCTGTAATGCATCTATTCAATGAAATACTCAAGAATAAAAAAATTATGATATTGGCAACATCATGAATACATATCAAAAGCATTATTGTTAGAAATAAAATTATTAAAAATCTGGAGATGCTGTGAGAAAATCAAACACGTGCCCGGAAGTAGATGGGCAAGAGAGACTTTACTCCTGCAGAAGGGCGCACTCACAGAGAGGATCCAATGAGCAAGCGCACTTGAACGGGCAGTCTGCTTGCTTATATTTCCAACCTGAAGCAATCCTACCCTTCACTCTGATTGGAGGAGCTCAGAGGTACAATCTGAGTGATTGGCTACTGTAAAACTGGGGTGGGTACAGAAAAGAGCTATGGGCGTAATGGAATATCTGATAAGGAGTTTAAAAATGGATTATCCCTGAGCACATGGTTCCCGACCTAAGATGGCTTCATTTTATATGCAAACCTTAAGACTACATTCTGAAAATGGACTGTCAGACTTCTTATTTCTCATATTATGATAAGTGGAAAATTAAAATACATAAAGGCTACATAGTATATGATTTCATTTCTATAACCTGAAAAGGGAAAGTTCTGGTTATAGAAATTAGATTGTTGGTTACAGGGACTTGGGACGGTTTATGCTATTGGCACTGGTCAAAATGTGAAATATCTTTACTGTGGTGGTAGCTACATGATTACATATTTATCAAAACATATCAAATTTTATCTTTAAAACGATACATTTTATTGTACATAAATCATTCTACAATAAACTTGACTTAGAACACATTTGTGTGTGTGTGTGCATGTGCCTGTGTCACTGGAGATTGAACCCAGTGGTGATTTACTACTAAGCTATATCCCAGCTTTTTTTGTTGTTCTGTTTTGCTTTGCTTTGGTACAACAGAGTAAACCCACGGACACTTAATTGCTGAACCCTTTTTATCTTTTGAGAGAGAATCTTGCTAAATTTCCCAAACTGACCTCAAGCTTGTGATTTTCTTTCCCAAATAGTTGGGATTAAAGGCAAGTGCCACATTGGCAGCTACACTTATTTTTCAAAAGGTCTATAGTGATCACATATATTTTTGGCCATTTTTTCCTTTTTATGCAAGCATTTCTAACACATGG